>JABSTB010000225.1:0-95970 GCA_013756995.1 Neonectria neomacrospora
CCCCCACCATCCCCACCTCCGCTGCCATGTCCGCCATCACCGCAGATGGGCCGCCATCCTCATGTCTCTGCTTCTATGGTACACGAGCGAGAGTTGTATTTGAGCGATTGTCTTACATCAACCGGTGGAAAAGTATTATCCTTCCAAAAACTGCATGAACTGTCCTTTCGACAGCTTCAATACCACAATGGGCTCCTTCAAACCTCATCTTACGCACTATGCGGCATTCGTGCCCTCCGAAACCGGCATTGCCCGAATTGGACACTATGATCTTGTCGCCAAGGCTATTCAACCCTTGTCCTTCACCTCAGGAACGCCCATCTCGAACCTGTACCAGGTGATTGAGTCTGGCTCTTCGAAGATTATTGCAGATGGGGCACCTATCCCTATTGCGGATGTAAAGCTATTGCCCCCCATCTCTGGCCGGGATGTTCTCGCAGTGGGGAAGAATTACATGGAGCATGCCAAAGAGTTCAACAGCTCTGGGTATGATAGTTCTGACAAAACTGATCGCCCAAGTCACCCTGTCATCTTTACTAAAAGGGCCACGTCTATTATTGCAGATGGCGAGGAAATCATTCCCCATCCCTCTTTTACCGAAACTGTCGATTATGAAGGAGAAATCGGAGTCATCATTGGCAAGCCTGGCTTCCGTATCGACGAGGGCGAGGCTATGGAGCATGTTTGGGGCTACACCATCATCAACGACATGACAGCGCGGGAGCGCCAGAGAGACCACAAGCAGTTCTTCATTGGAAAGTCTCCAGACACCTTCTGCCCTATTGTGAGTCACCCGATGCTACGGTTTTATTAGCTGTTGAACTAATAATTCTAGGGCCCCATTGCTGTGCCGAAAGAGGACCTGCCACCCACTCTCCAGCTTGAAACTCATGTCAACGGGGAGCTTAGGCAACATGCTACCAGCGAGGATTTGATCTTCTCCATTGCGACCCTTATCAAGACAATTTCCGAAGGCCAGACTCTTCAGCCAGGTGACGTAATCGCCACAGGAACAGTAAGTAGTAAACAAATTGTGATTTTCCTTCAAGGCCTAGACTAAATCCCTTTCTCAGCCTGCTGGAGTAGGGATAGGAAAGAAACCTCCGATCTTTCTTCAAAGCGGGGATGAAGTCGCCGTTTCCATTACCGGACTTGGTACGCTACGGAACAAAATCGCCGCGTCGACTGCTCCCAACTACACTGCCAGTCAAATCATTTCTGGGACATCATTTACGTTGAACAATTCAGAGAAGTCGCTCCGCAGCAATTCTGGGCTCACGTACCTCAATGGTAAGGAACTAAATTACCGGAGAATTGGGTCAGGCAGCGAGCACTTGGTTTTCGTCCATGGCCTTGGCGGAACACTGGACTATTGGACTCCTCTCATCTCGAGCCTCTCCTTGGCCAGCTCTGAAACCTATTCGCTTCATCTTTTTGATTTGGAAGGCCACGGTCTTAGTCCAACACATCCGTTGAGCGACTTGACCATTGAGTCTTTTGCCGCAGATATTCAATCCGTCTTTGAGGCTGCTCAAGCGACCGGGTCAAGCCCGGCCACCCTTGTCGCGCATTCGCTCGGATGTTTAGCAGCACTCAGATTCACACTGGACAACCCAAAGCTCGTAAAGAAGCTAGTCCTGGTCGGACCACCACCTTCGCCGCTCCCCGAAGCTGCGGTGAGTGGGACGTACGCTCGCGCAGCTCTCGCCAGAGGCAAAGGCATGGGGGCGGTTGTCGATGCTGTTGCTAATACGGGCACCTCGGAAAGGTCGAAGAAGATCAATCCGGTGGCTGTTGCGGCTGTCAGACTGAGTCTTCTAGGTCAAGATCCGGAATCATACGCCAAGGCTTGCTGGGCGCTCGCCAGGGCTACGCAAACCCTGCCTGTTGAGTCACTGGGCGTGAAGACGTTGATCGTCACTGGTGATGAGGATAAGGTGTCGCCGCCGGCCTTGTGCGAGAAGTACGCTTCGGCGATCAAGGATGCTCGGGTCGTTGTGCTCAAGGATTGCGGGCACTGGCATGCGTTCGAAGATGCCAATGGGTTGAGCCAGGCTATCCGGGAATTTCTGTGATACTTTATATAGACAGCAGTATTAATTCCCTTGACAAAGTTATGCTCTCGCAGATTAGACCTCCACAGGCACTCAATTTGAAACACGTCCTCCAATTTGCTTTCCTCGCCTTTGCTAGCTAGGCCATCCCACAATCATCTAATCTTGCCCCCAAAACCCCCTTAGCCCAATGAATCTGGGCCGTTCCTTATACTTGTTCTGAACACCTTTGGTTACACCTATTCTAAGAGCTTTTCCAAATCCTAGCATGTCGTCTTTGCTATGGAAGCGCCAAAATTGCCAGCTACAGTCGCTGGTTTGAAAAGACTCTATGACATCAGACCCCCCAGGATGCTCAGAGGCGAATCGTGTGCAGTCGTATACCACATCGTCGATGACAATCCAGAGCAAGCTTTTAGCCTTAGAGGCTGATATTATGGACGGGTCAATGAACGGAAGTTCATCATCTGGAGTCTCAATCGAGACATGATGGTATGAATTTGGATCGCCTGTGTCTTCAATGAATATTGTTGATGGCACTTTGGTTTGCTTTATGTCGTTCGGATATAGTTCAGTCGCTGTATGTTCTCGCCTGTTGACGGTTTGACGCTTTTGATGCATCCATCCCATGGTGTTGAAAATGAAGCTTGTGAAGGAGGTTTGAAAGGTGGAAAGGTGAAAAGATGAAGAAGCAATCGCGCCGTCTCTTGTTGGGCCACTCCCGGCTACCTCTCTTCCCAACGGAACTAAGCCTCAAGAGTAATCCCCACTGAACATAATTAGTTTGAGCCCACGATTCATGAGTTTTGGCTGACTGTGAACGGAGCGGGGATATGCGGGGTTGACGGGGTAGTGCGGCGATGGACGGAGATTCGCGGCGATGGCGGCCAGAAACAGGATGAAGCTAGAGCAGGAGAACCTATGAGGATGCAAATGAAGCGGGGTCACTGCAAGAGGACCAATCTCTCCATTCGCATCGTCATATTGCCCACAAAACCCCGTGGGTAAATCTGGGGAAACGAAACGGCTGTCTATCGGCGAAGCTATTAATAAACCACCAACCCTCGAGCTTCAGATCTCAGATTCAACCACCAAAGCCAGAACCTCAAGCCAGAAGAGCATGATGCATCAGCCAAAGACGCCGGGCAGCGTTTCCTGGCCACAAGGACCTCACACACAATGGGAGACCAGTACCAGCACGAATGAACCTCCGCGCAACGTCTCCTACATCAACAACCTCAAACTAGACCCCAGCCTCCAACCAAAACAATACAGCATCGACGGAACCCATGCCGATTCAAAAATTCTTCTCATCAACGTTAAGATTTTGGACTCTACAGGCCGAGAGCCTTACATCGGCGACGTGCTGATTGAAGGTCAGTACTGGAGCTCCGTTTCTTTATTCAACCAAGCTGAACCAGAAAGGGGAGAAAATTACTGCAGTAGGTCATATACCAGAACGAACGAAACTTGAGCAGGAACCTGGGGTGAGAGTCTTCCAAGGAAGAGGAAGGACACTCATGTCTGGGCTTGGGGATGCTCATACTCATTTCACCTGGAACGGAGGTGACCTGAACCGACTTGGGGAGTTGGACATCGAAGAGCATGTCATCTTGACAATGAAGAGTGCGCAATGCTTCATCGATTCCGGTTATACAATGTAGGTTCACTATGTGATAGCCTATTAATGCCCTCGAATCAATCCTTAAACTAACTTGTACAGGTGTTTTGGGGCTGCCTCCGCCAAAGATCGACTCGACGTGGTTGTCCGGGATGCTATCAATGCTGGTGACATTCCTGGACCACGTTATCTCGCAAATGCAAGAGAAATTGCCAAGCCCGATGGTGACTTGGTTGCCGGTATCACGAGGTTTGCAGACGGACCCGAGGGTAAGTCGACTGTTCAGAGAGATGCCCGGCTCATGCAAGCAAGTACTGATCATTTTAATCAGAGATGCGCCAGGTCGTGCGGCATAACATCGAGAACATTGGTGTGGATAATATCAAATTGAGCATGTCAGGCGAAGAAATTTGCGAGGTTCGATCTGCCCAAGACTGTTACTTTACGGACGAAGAAACTGCGGCGTGCGTTGATGAAGCCCACAAACTTGGCAAAAGGCTTTGCGCCCATGCTCGTGCCAGGGACTCGATCAAGATGTGCATCAAACATGGCGTGGATGTGATATACCATGCATCTTACATTGATGACGAAGGTGAGCTAAGAAATTATTAGTGATGTGATTTATGGCTATACTCATAACTACTTAGGAATGGATGAGTTGGAAAAATCGAAGCATAAATACATTGTGGCGCCGGCCATCAACTGGCTATGGGCAACGACGTACGAAGCAGAAGCTTTTGGGTATACACATCAGAAGGCGGAAAAGGCTGGATATAAGTTGGAACTTGACACAGCTATTGCAGGATTGCGAGAGATGCATCGCCGTGGTATCGTGGTTTTGCCTGGAGGGTAAGGATATTCTTTCACACAGTGTGATGGGGTTCTGGTTTGCTGACGGTTACAGGGATTACGGCTTCGCATGGACGCCCCATGGGACATATGCTCGAGACCTCGAGCATTTTGTGAAATTGCTAGGTTTTACGCCTCATGAAAGCATCATCGCCGCCACTTCTGGCGTCGCTGCTCTCTTGATGCGTGGCCACGAGCTCGGCAAGATACAACCAGGCTACTATGCGGACTGTATCCTGGTGGACGGAGATCCCCTCGAAGACATCTCGGTTCTACAGGACCACAGCCGGCTGAACATCATCATCGTTAATGGAAGGGTGCATAAGGCGGGAAGGAATGAGTATATCCATGATGCTTCTGGCGGCCTGTCTACTGGCATCCCTCACCGTCTCACAGCGGACTTCCCTGAAGTACGCCCAGCTATGCAGAAATCTTACTAAAAATATCGGAGCAAGTCAAGACCAATGAACGGTTCAAAGACAAGTATGGGCCTATCGGTGTATTCAACGCCAGTTAGTTAGTAGCTTGGCATCATCAATTCCCTGGTTCTTTTCCGTTAGCAGCCTAACTTAGTCAAAGTTATATGTATATATTTACAAGACTAAGACATGTGTCAATTATCCTAGTAGACCAAAATATGAACCAGTAATTATCCGCATTACAGAACGCGCGGCTGCTCATCACTATAAGTAACCCAATGTGTTTCATAATTGCCACCATATAGGAAGCAGGCTTACTGGACAAACTTCGCTGCAAAAAGGTGCTCCTCTACGGTCTCTCATGTGCCCTTACTTGCGGTGCAGTTATGGCATTCACCATCAAATCCTCTGAAACTTGGAGATAAATAGACTAGGATACACGAATATGGAAGTCAAGGTTTTCTTCCCCAAACGAAATAGAGTGAAAGGTACAGATGGATAGACGGATCTTTGAGCTCTTTCTTCACCTTGGCCATGAAGACATGGACCTCGTCCATACTCCAGCCCAAAGAGTGCGCAAAGAGTGCGGGTGTATAGGAGTCAACGACTTGAAGCTCCTGAACAGACTGATATCTTCCAATTTCCTTGAGCTTTGGGTCCTTAGGCCACGCGCCGATTGGCAGCTATTTACCGAGACAAACATTAGTGCCGAGCTTTTGAGAGAACGAAACCCGCATCAAGTGGGCTAAACATACCTTGCGCACTTCCTCTTTCACATCCACAAACCCGGCCTCACACAGCTTCTCTCTCCAGTGAGGGGCGCAGTCCACCGGTTTGCCAAACTTCGTAGCACCCTTGCACAAATAATCCATCCATAGTAGCGCATCTGTGGCTTTCTTGATCGTCCCGTCATCACACATGAACTCGGCATTGACACCTTGTAGTTCAATGTATCCGCCAGGGGCTAAGTGTTGGAATGCTTGTTGAAACAACCGCGGTTCGTCGCCCATACATCCTTCAAGTTCGCGAGCGTGTATGAAATCGAATGGCCTGCGATATAGCCAGTCCTCCTCAAAATCGTCGACTTCGAAGGAGCAGTTGGGCGGAGTCCTATATCATGACTGTTATTAGAATCCAGCAAAGTGGAAGGGAATATCTATACCAGGTGGGTTGTATGGGGCTCAGATCTATGCCAAGAACTTCTGCGGACGGATAGTCACTAATATGCCAGGTTGGTAAGCAACAGTCGCCAAATAATAACGGTAAATCACCAACAATGGAAACTTACTCTGCAAAGGTCGTCGCCCATATACCGGTTCCAGTGCCAAGGTCCAGTACACGCTGGGGATTTTCGCCAATAGGAGCAAGGTAGAGCTGTCCATCAAGAATAAGGGAATATATGTGATGAACTAAATCCATCCGCTCTTGTTCTTCTTCATCGTTTGGCTATTGATAATTCAATTCATTTAGCCCTTCCTAAATAGTTGTCGTAGGTGCTCTTGGTTACATACCACAGGGTATGCGCCTTGGCGAAATGCATGATAGCGGCGCCCGTTCTGCAACGTTGTTAGCTAGCACCTGACAGGGCTCAATTGCACTAACCTCGTATCTGAATAGGATATTCACTTGAGGTCAACAAGCTTCCCAAGTATTAACTACCATCCTTAGGCTCAAGGCTCACTGGTAATTTAGTATGCTCGAGTTCAGAGACGATAAGTGGCTACCGGATCCCACTCTAGATAGACAGTCAGAGGGAAAAAGTCGGAAGTGGAGTTCCAGACTCACGAAGCATCGTAGGTGGAGTCATTCTCGTTCAAATCATCCTTGAAGAGTACTATGGTGAGAACCTATCACGCTACTCGCTTCAAAGAGGACCACTCACGTCCACCTGCAACGGGGCCTCGGGCAACACGGTTGGGGATGAAGTTGCTGGGGCCTGCGAGTCGTGACCCGGTTCTGGCGTCGTTTCTTCGGCCATTTGTCTAGGGATAGCTGCTGGATATAGGCGGTAGGAAAAAAGAAACGAAAGCTATTTTGAACGCAGTGTCGTGAGCTACATTGCTCCTTTTATCCTTTCATCTTACCCCGCCGAGGCCAAGTGTTATCAGGCCATGCCTTTCCACATGGTCGCACACCTCGCCTCGGCATTTCATGAGACCAATTGGAACGCAAGCCGTTTCCGCTTGTCGGGCGAGTTTCACAAGCGAGTCGCACCCTGAGTCGCGAGGTCATACATAACGGCAGAAGCCGCTCGATAGACCCGCCAGTACATAATGAGCACAACCAACCAGGGCACTAATCGCCCGCCACATTCGTCCGCACGTTTTGATTGGCATGAAAAAGACCTGAAAACGGAAATATTCATGCTTCTTGCTAGCTAGTGTAATTACGTGTGTTAGAAAACTGGCACTACGTCCCGCGCCAAGACATTGACACGTATTCGAGATGCGGGAAGAAACCTAAAACTGAGTTTGAGGTTTTAAATGCATCGCTAGTCCCTCGCTGAACTTGACTCTTGGTCTCCATCTTAAAAGGTGAGACTAAGAGCTAAATCTCTTCACTAGCCAAGAGATTGTACATATGGCGATCCACCAGCACCATCGTAGACTGAAGGATGAGTAGGACTAGGTATACCTGCTGAGTGAGCCTACCCTAGCAAAGCTCACCCGGCTCCCCTGGGTTGCGTGGTTGGCTGGAGCTCTAACGTAGCTTGAGATCCCTCTTCGTCAATCGACTGTCTCTGCGGGGCGGCATCTTGATCGTTGGCCTCATGGGTGTGCAGCCTCATATTGACAAACATGGCCCAGAGCCCCAGGTCGTACATGATTCGCAGTACTCCGCCAATCACATAAGCGACCCAGAACTTGTCCGTTCCCGCAAGGGCGCCGGTCAAGGACGGTCCTATAGCCATGCCTAGCGTCCGAAGAGTACTCGTAATTCCCATAACGGCCGTGCGTTCTTCAGGTTTCACAACAGCCGCAATGAAGGCCGCTCGGGGCGCTTGGTCCATGTTGTTCAGACCCATGCGGATATAGAGGAGTATCATGGTCATCACTAGCCCTTTCGGGGCAGGGAAGAATAAGACGGCGGCCGAGGATGGCAAGTGAGTAAAGACCATGGTGTTGAGGAGGCCGAGATGCCGGGAGAGGGGCCCGGCGAAGACTGCGGAAAAGGTTCCTAAGAGGAAGGCTGTCGACATAATGTCGCCGAGAGCTGTCTTGGATAGATCAAACTTGCGGTGGAGGAAGTAGGTGGTCAAAGTATACGAAACCATGCCATCGGCCAAAGAGTCAACAGTGAGGAGAAACCACAACTTGTACATGACTGATCGGGTGGCTGAAGAGATCTGGGAGAACCTGCTCTTAGGCCTCGCTTGCGGCGGTACAACAGGTGTATGTTGCGTGTTCACCGTGCCGAGATCTTCGTCGACTTGCTGAGACTCGTCAAGCAGACCCTGAGCCGACTCGTCGGAGGGCTCTGGCGCCAACTTCTCAACCTCACATTTTCCACTCATGGAGATTGCGAAAAACATGTTTAAGGCGCCCATTACAATGTAAATCCAGAAAGTCGCATGGTACGCGTTCAGCATAGTCCAGCCGTCGCGATTCTTCAACGCCTCGACATATCTGCCCGCTAACTCCGTGCCAGCTGCCGAGCCGAGACTCGAACTGGTGACATACCAGGACAAGACGTCAGCCCGTGTTTTGGGTGTCGTGATGTGGGATAGCATCGACTCCTCGATGGCTCGGAAGGGGCCAAAATCACCACCACTGGCCGAAACGACGCCCACGACGGCAGCAAAGAGGAGTATCCAGAAGTTTTCAAAGACGGAGAATGCGAGGCCTGAAACGGCCATGAGCAGGCCGCCGGCAAACATGACGCGGCGACGGCCAAGGCCATCGGCCATCAGAGTGACTACAAGGCCAAGCACGACGTCTCCAAGGAGAGTCAGGGTCATGAACAGGCCGATTCGGAAATCCGAGAAGCCAAGCTCGGAGAAAAAGAGGGCTATCGTGAGAGAGACGGCCCCGAAAGCGAACATGCGGCATGTCCGCGAGAGAATGACGAGCCATGCATCACTGCCGGTGAGATACAGCGAGGCAATTCCGGACTCGTAGTACACCCAAGCGACAGACTTGCTGAGCGACACTGAACGAGTCCTTTGACTAGACATCGTGATTGATGGAGAAGATGACGAATGTGAAAAGACTCATCGCCGGGAATATTTTCTCATGTACTCATCCCCGGCCGACGGATTTGCCAAGCCCACCGGCCGGGTAATCCGAAGTCCGGAGGCGCTAGATTGGGGCAAGTTGCGGAAAAGTAACGTAACGGTCGGTGAGTCGGATCTATCGGCACAAAAATTTGGAGGCCGGCTTCTGACGTCACAAATTGGAAGAGTGAGGTGCTTGTTCTTCAAAACTGGTTCATATCACTCGAAAAAACGAGTAGTAGCCTTATAGATCTGTCTAAAGGGTAAGAAATACGAGCCGGATAAGTATTTGAAACGGTACCAAGTTGAATAGGGTAGCTAAGGGATTCTTGGTCATCTGGCGCTATTGAGGCCCTGTTTGAAGAGTCTATCGCCTGATGGATTGTAGAAATGGCGCCTGAAACTATTAGTTAATGGCTTGCCTGACTCAAAGGTAAATCTTTGATTGAAAGTACTGCACTTTGATGGATGAGTTCCGATGTTGCTGCTATGTCAAAGAGACCTTGGTTTCTTGTCCAACAGCTTTGAAGATCGAACGCTCACATCTTAAATTTAAGCTTGAAGTGGATTGAAGTCCTTGTCGTCACGTCGCAGCGGAATGTTGAACTGAGAAAAGCCACGCCCCTTTGTGTCACTTGACATTGTGCTCAACTGCCATTATCTCGTATTGATAACCTGTAACCAGTCTTTCTTCCTGACAATGCCAAGTGAACCAATGCATCAATGGGAACAAGGCCAGGATATTTTTTGAAGTCGAGGCCGTGGATTCGCGACAGAGCGTTAAACAGACAGCGAAGTTTGGTATCACACTTTTGAAAATGGCAAGGAAGAATTTTGAGATAAGTCGAGAGTGGTTCAAGAAATACTGTAGAGGCGCGGTTAGTTAGAACACAGAGCTGAAGTCCCGTTACGGTAATCCCGCCGTGAGCAGCGATGGCAATTCTAGAATTATAGGCAGAGTTTGTACCCCTCTTACCTAGAAAAATGGGTTCTGCAAGGTTGATCGATATGCTGATCAATAGGAGATCAGATGCCATGGATGACTATGCATATTTCATTATTACCTCATCATTAGTAAGACACTTTTGATGAAGTTGAGCTATGAATTTCTTCTAGACGAGAATTGCGTTACAGGTTTCAGACGCCATTGATTACACATTGCCCTGTCATACCTTACAATGATGCCTTGCAATGATGACAGCTGTTACGACTGGACATGAGTACGGCGACATGAACACGGCACAAAATAATGACACTTCCTCCCAGCATACAGCTAGCCTTGACACTCTTTCCTATAAGACGCTTCTAACCTTCTTGTGCTGCTTAAAGTTGTACCATCATTAATCAAAATAAGCACCACCAAATGGTGAACAGCTCAAAATGGTCAAAATCTCCCTTTTCCGTCTCGCCGCCACTATCTTGGCCGGTTTTCTTCCCCTTGCCTATCCACTACCACACCCAGGGTCAATTCACCATCCCACGCCTCGGCCGCTCACTACCGTATATGAATTTGAGCAGGAGACATGGATCGAGAATCTCCGCGTCCGTGACAATGGAAACGTTCTCATTACCAGATACGACGATTGTCCAAGGCTTTACGAAATTGACCCTTCTGAGAGGAAGCCAACTCCGAGGCTTCTAGCCGAATTCCCACAGTACGCGCGGGAAAAGTCGCTCGCTGGTATCACAGAGATCACCCCGGATGTCTTTGCCTTTATCGTAGGGCCCTCGCGTTACGATCAGATGAACCACAGCCTCGTCCTGCGAGATGGGACTATTGACATCTACACCATCGATTTGAACTTGGAGGATCCACGGGCGCAGCTCCTGACATCATTCAATGCTGGTTTTGCAAACGGATTCAGCACCGTGCCAAAGACGGAATACGGGCTTGTTAGCGACTCAATCAATGGTGTCATTTATCGGATCAACTTCAATACTGGCGACACGGAAGTAGGAATCCAGGATGAATTACTGACCCATCCGGCAAATGCCACACTGCGAATTGGGATCAACGGCTTGCAGATCAATGAGCAAGGAACTGTCGCATATTTTGCCAACTCAGCCCGGGGTTTCATGGCCAGTAAGTCTGAACAACCACCCTGCAGCAAACTAGCATCTAACGTATAATGTTCAGGTATCCCAATTGATCCCAGTACCGGCCTCTCAACCGGGCATGCCCAAATTCTCGCTACCAAGGACGTCATCTTTGACGATTTTGCAGTTTGCCAAGATGCCGTAAGCTTTCCAATCATGCATCTCCCTGAGTGGCCCGTGAAGTGCTGAATGACTTTTAGTTATACGTCACCGCGGACCCTGAGGGACAACTCTTCAAGCTGGATTTGGAAACCAATGAGCTGTCGCATGTAATTGGTGGTCCAGCACCATCTCATGTTTTACCTGGAGCAACATCGGCTCAGTTTGGGAGAACCAAAGGTACGGAGAGGAGTTTGTACATAACGTACAATGGGGGGCTGACCGTGTTACCGTATAATGCGTCATTTGTTGTACCTGGTGGTCTCATGGTCTTGGATCTTGATTTACTTGAGGGCTAGGCACACTAGTACAGAGTATCCATGGTGAATTCAGGTGTAAGGCTCGATTCCAATTGATAGTGCGCATGAATTGTCTCATTGTGATATCTGCAGTTCTTTGGTACTGATCAAGATATAGCAGGAACGGCTTCGTATTGCTGTTAACCCAGCCGTCCAGTCGTCGGGATGTTTCCAGGCCACCAGGCCTGTGAATTGATCGGGCGTTGCAATCGCCCTTGATCTGAATGAAGCACGCTATTCGTTTATGTAACATGGCAAAACAACACCAGAGAAACGTGTGATAGTTGCGGGGGGTGTTCTGAGCCATTGTGTAAGAATTTCGGTGTGACAGGGGCCCCACGTGTTACTGGCATGGTTTGATTCAATTAAAGCTCGTAATTGAGACGAGTCTGGACTCTTATGATGAGTCGGCAGTAATCTGACGCACCACAGGGAAAAATTAAAGTGTAGTGCCAGTTCAACGTATTCTATACCATGTTTAGCTTATAAAAAGAGTCCTCCAAGCTCTTCCAATGTTCACCGGTTGCCTATCTGCAACATCCCCTCTCCAGGGATGAATCAACAACTACCGTATCAAGAAGGTGTATCGTCCCGTGCCGCAAGGGGAAGCGGCCTCAGCTGCATTTTTCAGGGCACAGAGTCCAGGTCTTTTCGGCCGACGGAGCCGGAGTGGATGAATGAATGACTCTTGCAACACTTCCGACGCCCGCAAATCAACGGTGGAAAAGCCATGATTGCCTCCAGTGTTTGTGATAAGATGTATGCTTTAACTTGGTCATGTCTAATTGATGGCAGCACTTACTGCAAGGGTGACGAGGGCGCCCCTCGCGCTAGGTAACGCAACAATGCAATGCCTTTCTATCTGGAGGTCCGAGTCCCATGTATCAGGGCCTAGTCCAGCAAAAGTGGCACAGCACTAGCTTCGAATTAGGCTACTGCTCCCGCGCTGGTTCCCCCCCGTCGCCGTCGTCGTCTATACCAGCCTATTTGGGCTGGCTCTTCATTATCCCTGTACTCGCCCCTTCATTGTAATCCCCTGGCCTGTGAGGTGATTACCTGGGCCATCTAGTTCTTATCGCCAAGGAAAATCACTTCTGCACTGGATTTACCGGGACCAGCTCGATATCGCTGGCGTTGCTCTTCTTTCCGTCTTCCCACAGGTCGTCATCAAACCCGTTCGAGTTGGGTGATATGATATGAGGCGAGCGCTTCGCGTTGGCAGAACGGGCAGCCTGCCCTGGGTAGGTTTCATTGATCATCTTGAAACCGTCGCTTGGCCTTGTCGTTGCCGACTTGGGGTAGCCATTCGAGTCGGAAGGGTAGTCCGACCCACGTTTGGTCCGGAAGTATGGGCGCAAGGATGGCAGGCAGGCAATTACGAGGCCTATATTGCAATCGAGAGAGCTCCAGAGCTCTAGCAGGGCGTTCCAGTTAGACCATCATCCACAAGGCTCAGAATGCATTTGTGGTACTTACCGACCAAGCTGAGTGGGATGACATCATGAACCACCGATGTTTGGATCGTAACGAAGCGAATAAGGCAGAATATTATGTTGACAATGCCAAGAAGAAACGTGCAGTACACGCCTACCTTGAGCTTCCACTTCATTTGCAGTCCAGGGACGATGAGCCATGGCAGCGAAAAGACTAGATGCCGTTAGGGCTTGAAACTTGGCCACTTTGTTCCGTGTGTGCTTACTTAGAAGATCCCCGGTGAAATGCAGCGCCCAGCCGACTTGGAAGACCAACTGAACCTTATCATTTGGGCATGTTACGTCGGGGTCGAGAGACCTGCCGCGTGTCAGCGCCGTTGTGCGGGTGTTCTCGGACCTTCGATGCCCGAGTTAGACGATGAGCAACATACCAGTTCCTGTTGATAGGGAGACAAGCGCAGCAGACCATCAAGATGCTGGTAGCGTAAGAGAGGGCAACGAAGCCAATGGTAGACCAGAGGAAGATTCTCCGCTTGATCATGAACTTCGGAAACACTTGAAGATATACTGCGAGCAGTGCGGCTTTGCATAGATAAAACGTCGTAAAAAACGGGATGCTGCTGACCCAGAACAACTAAGACCATCTGCGTGAGCCACCACGGCGCGTCTCTCCGATCAGTGTGCATTCTCACCTTGAGTAGCAGGATTACTTCGTCTGCAGTCCCGTTGTACCCAGCCAGCGTTGTTTTGACCCCGGGATCTAGCGCGCCCATCTTGGCGAACTTAATGTCGAACGAGGCTGTAACGACGGCGAGAACCCAAGCAGCGCACATGAGGACATCGCTGCTTAGTATCTTGCGTTTCTGGATCTTCAGTCGGAGGTAGACACGAGCGGCCACAACGCCGGCGGCGATTACGATTAGAATCCACTGGGAGGCCTGGTTGAGAGGGCATGGTTAGCGAATGCATAGACACATGGTGGACTGGGGATTTGTGGGGGAGTGAGACGAACAAGGACCGCGGCAGGGCCGGGGGCCGGAAGAGCCATAATCTATCCCGTTCACGGCCAGATGCTCATCAATGGGGAAAGCGAAGCGATCTTGAAGTTTGGGAGCTCGAGAACGAGTGGTGGTTGAGCTTCAAAGACCTGCAGCCGTGGGGCTTTTGTCCGCGGATCACTGTGGAGAGACACGGGAGACGGAGACCTGCTTTGGCCCGGCCCTACCAGATATGCAGGGGCTTTCTTGATTGTCACCGCCAGCCTTAACATGATCAGCGCTATCGGCTCCTTGGCTTGCCGTATTGATGCTAGCTTTCGTCTAGACTTCCACACGAGTCAGAATCATGGTCTGAGACCGATCATGGCTCAGCTGGCTATTTGCTCGGCTGAAGCCGCTGGGACTGGCTGTCTGTCTAGCCTGCTGCGTAGTAGACGCGAACAGTCACCCAACTGTCACGTCTTTGTCAAGCCACCTTTCAGCCATAAATTCATTCCCCTTCCGTACATTCCACCCCAAAACATGTACGGGCGCTGGGTCCTGGAACCCGGAGCAAGGAATTTCCCGGTCCCCTGTTTAGCATCGCCGACCATGAACCTTCGTTGCGCTGTCTATTAGTCAATCGGAATGTTTCACACGTCACACTGCTCTCTTCAAGCATCCCCCCTTGATGAGGGATCGAGCAGAGCCACGTTTTCAGACATGCATCTCCAAAGCAGCCTGTGGATGTTGCCGATTCCCGCTTGCCTTCACAGTCTGCATGAACAGGCTGCGCTACTGTACGGCGTTATCTGTGCCAAGCAATCAGAATTAATTAGATGAATGTTGACTCGTACGAAGTCAAAAGAGGCCCATCAGTTCAGAGAAGCCAGGTCGCAGGTTTGTTTAGACTGGCGATAAGAGACAATTATCACTAGGCGACTGTTGCAGTGGTAGACGTGATGGAAGGAGGGCAAGGGACTTCAACCAGGGGAAATCAAGACCCTTAGTGTGAGCAGGGCATCTTCGTTCATCCGCGTTCTGCTTACAATCCTCTGGTCTAGACTCCCGAAAAAGAAAATCACCACATGGTCTACTGAATTAGCTCCAACATTGAGGGAAAAGAAAACATTCACACGTAGCAGAACAACACACCTTAGCACAGACTTAATTCCCAACCAGATAATGGGGCAATTACTACCGACAGGCACCGACGGCTGAGCTGTCAGTAATTCTTTTGAAGCCTCAACTCCAAACAGGCAAAGAAATGCATGCATGACTCTTCCCGCGGAGAAACGAGAGAAAGTGCCTGCCTGCGCGGGACGATCAACAGTATCTTATACTCCAAATGAAGAACAGCAAACCAGGCCTCTGAAGAGGGATCAAGAACGATTCCCGGAAGTGCATCAGAAGGGAGGTATTCCCAGCCAGTGATTGGGTTGGTGCTCTCATTAAAATTTCTACGATTGGAATAGCGCAAGCAAACTACCGTAGTAGTCTCGTCGTTAGCGTGCGGGGTCAGATCCCGCTGATGTCGACACGGATAAAGACTCCAAAGTTGATACCATCTATTTTCTCTCCCGAGTTTTATGCAGCAATTATTCATCCGAGATAACGCTGGCATCCTGCACTGGAGCTCCTCAAACCGACCTCCTCCTCGTTCTCTGTCTATCTTTCAAGATGAAGAAGACGTCAAGCCGAAAGAATGACACGTAGAAAGCGCTCGTACATCCCGAAAGTAAAAGGTGGGGTTGGGTCAAACCATCAGAGAGCATCCAAAAGACGAAAGACTTACAACATGCAGGCTGTTACGAATGCTCCCAGCGCCGAATCAACTGCGATGGAACCAGACCAAGCTGCTTCAAATGTGTTTCGAAAGGCATAGCTTGCAGTGGTTTTGAAATCAAATTTCGATTCCGTGATGGTCTCCCACAAGCACCGAAGCCGGCGAAGAAGAGAAACCATGCTCTCTCGCCTCGCCGCAACAGTCGGTCGTCTAGAGTGGCTCAAGAATCGATCGAAGATACTGTTATATGTGAGTCCAACGACTTAGACACAAACGCCAAAGCCACCATAGACATTCCATTGTCCAACGCCGTCCCAAGCGAAGGTGACGAGCCTTTCGACTGGGCACTTTTTTCCGTCCTGCAACTTGCTCCTTCGCCCCCCAGCTACATCACTTGCGTCAATTCTGATATTGAGGATGAGTCGGGGGTAACTACAGATTCGACACAATTATCAACACTCTCGTCACCCAGGTTCTACTTTGGTCAATTCGAACCACATATGGAATTCCTCCTCGCACATTGTAAGCTCCGTTTATACTCCCAAGCCCCAGAAGACAACGTGAATAACAATCCTCAAGTTTCGAACAATATCGCCCCTGAAATGGTAGTTGTTGACGACGTCAACAATGGATGGCGGCACCTGATTCTTCCTATGGCACGTACCGAGCAGGTTATTATGAGTGCCGTGCTGGCTGCATCAGCATTTCATCTCACAGGAAGAGACGCCAGCCAAAGCATCGCTGATCCGCACAAACTGTACGGACGAGCGATCCGGGAACTTCAACAAATGCGAGACTTGACCGAATGCAACAAAAAGACGAAGCAGGTCATCATACTGGCCATAGTCGTCCTTCTCGTTGCTGTCATGATAAACGGATGCTCAGACTTTCCCATAATATTTCAGATGCTGGAATCTGCCCTCGACGCCGTGGGAGGTGAGAACGGGCTACTCGATGGAGGGGAGATGGCCAGCTTTTCGTTACGACAGATCCGCAAGTAAGCCTTAGCCCGCTTGGTGCTCTTTGTCCAAGTTCATGCTCATTGAAACAGATTGCGTGTCTACGCGGCTCCCCTACTCAGCCAAGACGCTGGGTTGTACGCCTTAATATACCGGGCACGGGAAAGTTTCGATTGTCTCTACTATTATGACCGGCTTCACCCTCAGAAGTCACTCATGTTTGAGGCGATCGCTCATCTGAGACAACAAGCATTCGACATATACCTCGATCGAGTGCTCTCAGGAGGTGTGAGTACGACATCGAATGGAACCATCGACCGCTTCATCACATCAATCCAGGCGTTTCCAAAGGGGTCACCAGGCGAACATGTGCTTATCTGGCCGGTATTTATAGCTGCGTCAGAATGTACTTCACCTGAGCACCAGCAAGTCTTTGAACAGTTCCTGGAAAGGCAATATCAACGCAATGGATTTTCCAATATCTTAAGAGGTCTGGAGCTACTGAGGAAGATTTGGGCACAAACTACGAACGAGGACTGGCCAACACTGCTTCCAGAGCCACAAGTTTTCATCATGTAATTGAGTTGCTGCATGTAAAAGATTTTTTGGTTTATTTGTACTTATCAAGCCCGTATAACTAAATGAAAATATCCATTTCGATGTAACTTGCTCCTAGTTATTTCAACATAGCCACGTTCATAGAAGTCTAGAGCATGGCTCTGGGAGGAACCTGGACCGCGTCGACAACCTCCTTAGCGCCTTGCTCTCCGGAACAAAGTGCCCCTTCCATGTAGCCCTTCCACTCTGTCGAGTACTCCGTTCCCACAAAGTGGATGTTTCCAATAGGTTTGCCGTACACCGAAGCGTATTTAGTGTAATGGCCAAGCGCCGTGATGGGGGCAAGGGCGCCTTGGCTAAACTGTTCATGCTTCCAAATCTGCTCAAACACTTCGATCGGGCGGAATGCTTCGGAGTCGGCATCCACATTGAAGGCCTCAGCAATTTGCTCGAGCACGGCCCTTCGACGCTCATGCGGATGGAGCTTGCTCCAAGCCTCGCCCTTCCGGCCGTTGACAAAACAGGTAAGGGAATAGTTTCGCTTCTCATCCACGCTGGTATCACGAGCTAGCGTCACAGGGCCCTCGTAGCTCATGAAAAAACCGTTGTAGCCCAAGTCCCTCCACCAAGGCCGGTCGTAGCAAACGATGGCTTTGTTGTAGTGTCCGAGCTTCGATGAGTCCGCGATGTCCCGTACTGGGGCTGGAAGAGCTGGTGAGAAGTTCAACGACTTGTACATGGCACTGGGAATAGAGACGATGCACTTTCTAGCGGTGAAAGTTGTGCCTGTCGTTGTTATAATGGTGGTGTGGGTTTTCCGGTTCTCGATGGATGCAACGGGTTGCGATAAATGGATGTGGCTGTGTCCGATCAAGTCGGCGAGACCTGAAGCAATTGACTGTGCGCCTAGTGTGTAGCGATTAGTTTTTACACGAGCCCTTTTCAGGACAAGGTCCAGTACTGACCTGCGTGAAAGCGCAAGTAATTGCCGCCCGTGTAGTCATCTGCCCGGATGGAGAAAAGGCCTCCGTTGCGTCGGCAGTAGTCAATGAAGAACGCCGCCGTCTCCTCGGTAGACTCCAAGCCATGCATGACGTTGACCCATATGTTGATCATCTGGATGGTCTTGGGACCCGCTCCAAGGTTTCGGACGTATTGATCCAGAGAGACATTGTCGTCCTCGACACGGGGAGGCCCGGGCTTTAACGACTCGGCCTGGATATGGTCACGAATATGCTCCAGATTTGCCTTCTCTTCAGGCGAAAACTAGCGACAGTTTGTTAGTGGGCTTGTGGAGCCGAATCGAGGCGCGGATGTTGTACTCACCTCTGGCGTGATTCCAAAAGGATACTCAATCCTGTTGCCCTTGGAAACCTGCATGACTGCAGTTCCTTCCAGTCGTTGCTTCACCACCTCGAGTTTGAACTTCTGAGCGTATGCCCAAATTCTCTTCTGCGTTGTATCGTTGACCCACGCAGCACCGAGGTCTGCGAAGCCACGCCCAGAAGCAAGAGGCACACTCCAGGTTTTCCCACCAACCCGATCTCTTGCTTCGACGATGGCAACAGATAACCCTGCCTGTTGCGCAGAATAAGCGGCTTGGAGGCCACTCAGACCAGCACCGATCACGATTAAGTCAAACATGTTGAATTGGAAATATCTTGAAAGATTGCGAGGGACAAAGTTTGTTCAGAGCCAAGTGAGTGCGGACGGATTGAAGATATAACTAATGAGGAACTAGTCCCCATGTCTGAATCTGGTAATGTGAATGAGAGACCATTTCACTTTTTTTTTTTTTTGGGTTGCCTTATCGGTATCTAGCCTGCTGCAACCTTCACCATCACCTCCACCTCAGAGTCAGGTGTTGACCTCTAGATTGACACTGCCGAGATATCGATGAACTGGTCCAGGGTAATTGGCCGCGAGGTGCTGAAGCGGGGGTTGTTATGTGGATCACTTGAAGCCGTACTACCCTGATGAGGAAGTGGAAATGAGAGACGCGATACCTGACTCTTGTAATTTAGAATCTAGTCTATCCATTGCTTGACAGTACGATTAAAGTTAACGAGAGGGGCACACTCGGCCCGCGATTTCCGCGATGCTTTGGGGACGCGGAGTGCCGCGTGGGTTGACACCTTGGACTGACGGAAAAGTCGATTATCGGCCGAGATGGACACGACCGCAGTGCTAAATAGATCCCGCGATGCCACCGAGAGGAATTCTGGAATCTAGATAAGGTGACAGACATTTTTCAAACCTGCAATCCTCCCGTCTTTGAAAGCCCCAAGGAAGTCGTTGCGGGGTTCATCCGCGTCTGGTGATTTCGCGGTATTCTACGCCTTCTAGAGCGACCGGGAGGTTTGTTCTCCAGTCGCTGTTCAGAGCGCGCTCTAGTGGGAGATCTACAGGGCCTCAATCTGTAATATACGGGAAGCTGGCCGCCCTGATTCGGGTTGCGACGCCGCCTTGGACATGACAGATTGAGATTCCCTGGCGCACCTGAAAAGCCCTGTCGAGCATTATCATATTCCAGTGGGATTGACATTATTGGCTATTTGCTCTGGGAGGGGGCAAGCTCACGCAGTAATACGATCGATCATCTCAAGCGATGACGACATGATGATTCATAAATCCAACAGTGCACTTTTTCACGCTCCCCGACGTCTGAATTCAGCAAATGAAAGATTTTCCCATTTGGATGGCATTTCAAATGTGTAAAAAGTTCAGAATCGGGTGGCCGCGTTCTGTAACCCCAGAGAATCGTGATTATGATGTTCCCTCTTCGTCATATTATACAATTGCGGCCCCAAGAGCTTGGCGCGCATCTTTACAGTATTCCACCCCCTTAGATATGGTGTCATGGTGATGAGGTATTCGAGTAAACGTGCGGATCTGTGACGTACATGAAGTACCGGCGGAGCGATGTTTCCGGGATGACGTCTATCATCGATATTGCAGAACCACACAGTTAATTCCTTTATTAATAAATAATTCGCATCAGTACTGAGCTTTAACTCATTCACCAATTTCACTTTGCTCATGCTCCGAACAACTCGTAATTGTTCATTTGCAGCGCTGAGACCCTTTCTTCGGCCACTAAGCTACAGACACCCAAGATTCGCCACGATGTCAGGCAAGAACGGTGAATTCCAACCGGTCAAGGAGAAGCAGGCCCAAAACCTTCCCGGGTAGGTGCAATTGTCACGGCGACATTCCCTGTTTCATACTTCAGTTAGCTTCGCGGAGAACTGACCAAGTAACAGGACGGAGAAAGACATGAAGCCGACGAGTGAAGCCACAAAGCTGGAGGGCAAGGATCAATTCTACGAGTACCGGGCAGCAGGGAAACTGGAGAGCACCAAGGCTTTCATTACTGGTGGGGAGTAAGTTTTTGATCTTCCCTCGGGCTATCTCCCCTAACCGCGTATAGTTCTGGCATTGGCCGCTCCGTGGCTGTACTGTTCGCTCGTGAGGGGGCCGACGTCAGCATCGTTTATCTCCCGGAGGAACAGGAAGACGCGGAAGAAACGAAGAAGATGGTGGAAAAAGAAGGTCGAGAATGCTTGCTCATTGCTGGAAACCTGATGGACAACGAGACCTGTCGCAACGCGGTCCAGCAGCATGTTGACAAATTCGGCAAGATCCATGTGCTTGTCAACAACGCCTCAAAGCAAGTGATGTGCGAGGACATCAAGGACATCGACCTGGACGATGTGGAGAGCGTTTTCCGCAGCAATATCCTGCAGATGTTTGCCGTGACCAAGTATGCATTGGGTCACATGGAGAAAGGTGGTTCGTAAGTATTTCCCTGCCCCAGCTGGCAAGTCTCTGCGTTCCGGCTCCTGCTAACAAGCCAGGATCATCAATACGACGTCCACAGTCGCATTCCGTGGCACAGCTGCCATGGTCGACTACGCAGCAACCAAGGGTGCGATCACATCGTTTACTCAATCGTTGGCGAAGCAGCTGGTGCCCAAAGGCATCAGGGTGAACGCAGTCGCGCCGGGGCCTGTACATACCCCTCTTCAGCCGGCGTCGAGGCCAGCGGAGCAGATGGAAGGATTTGGGAAGCAGTCGCAACTGGGCCGCGTAGGACAGCCAAGCGAAATCGCCCCTACCTACGTGTTTCTGGCTTCGAAGGATGCGACGCTTTACTACGGACAGGTCCTGCACGCTTATCCCCTGGGTGACTGAGGTGTGATACTCGATGATCTCCCGAGATGAGGAAAGGGACATGTGTTATCTATTATTTCTGATCTCGCAATTCCAAATTGATATCAATCATACCATGGTTGCTCTTTCCTCAACATGCTAGAATATGGGATAGCCTCACTCAGACGAAGCATCCGGGAGCTCGCGTGTCCACGCCTCTTTAGAACCTTGTTCAGGTTTTCGAGGCTGTGATATATCCGCAAGATAATTATCCCGTCTGGTTTCCCCAGCGCCGACTTCCGTTTTATCCGGCAATGCCAAGAGGTTGGGGCTGGGTTGCACAGCGGAGCCTTGCACTTCGGGACTGAGATCAATCGCGGATGCAACTAAAGTCCCAATTGGCAATCCTGCGTACTATATGCGCCACGCGTAGTGTTGCCTTATGGGGAATTTTGGATAGTAACAGGCGATGGTGTTTGCGCTGCCTTGTTTCCATTGCTAATACGCTTATGCCAAGCAATGTTCTGGGGCCGTGTGGTATGATGAAACCTGCAAACGACATTGGAGGGGTGCGTCTAGTCCGTCTGCCCATTCACCAGGGCCCGATTGCCGCCTCGGAGCGTCCCGTCTCTATCGAGTTGGTGCCGATCCAGCCCTATTGTGAATAGTTTCTGCGGTAGCCACTTATGCTTATTCCTTGTTACATTTCTATATCCTGGCGGCTACCCAGTGTCCCCATGTGGCCCGCCTTACATGGGAGTGGCTCCCTTGGGGGCCGAATTAAGGGTAACAGATCCTCCGAATCCTGCCGGATCCTTCTATGCGCCACAAAGGATCCTTAATTCTACGGTTAAACTGGTCCACTGCTCATTCCAGTTTAGTGCAGTGGCTCTATTATAGTAAGGAACTCGATCCTTCGTGGACTGACCATCAACGACGCTCAGTTGTCATCTCGCCAATACTCAAGATGCCGTATTCTCCGCGTCGCTAGACTTGGCATCGTCATCGTGGCCTACCGAATAGTAATCGCTTGGCCAGCCTCAGGGCTGGAACAATACATAAATAAGAGTCTCGTTCTGCTGTCCATATATGACTTTCGCTCCTTAAGCGATACCGACTCAATATTCTGGCGCCGACAACCTATTCTTTAGGATCCAAGTCCCCGATTCGCCTTGTTTAATCCCCTCAGCCTTTCAAGAGCCCGTTTCTGACAATGAAGTCTACTGCCGGCCTCCTGGCCCTTGCCGTTTCGGCAACGGCCTCGCCGCTCATGAGCAAGAGAGACGATGTCCTTGACAGCAAGGAAACGCTCTGCAAGGGATGGGATCTAAGAACCCCCGAGGGTGTCGACGATCTCTGGGAAAAGACCGCCGCAGGCGTGTCTCTTGAACTCTTCATCAAGACTCAATGGGGTACGTTTCAGTTGCTACTATGTAGTCCCTTCGTCCTGTCTACGCAGACCTGCATGCCATCTGCCAGTGTTATAAAGACGTCGATTGCTAATGTCTGAATATTGAACAGAGCATCAGAACTCATGGCTCAAGAACATGGAGGACCAAGTCCAGGGCGGTACCTCGGGCAAGTCCGGTGCCGCCGGCTGCTCCGCCCTCGGAAACGACTGCAACCCCATGGGCGGCATGAGCTGCGACGACCAGTTCGACCAGTTCGGCACAACGCCCCTGGGCAAGAACTCGTACTGGATCTTCCAGGCCGCCAAGGGCGTGCACGAGAAGTTCCGTGAGTTGAACCGCCAACTTACCCAGGAGACTCTCATCAACGGCTTGAGAATCCCGCAGATGGTCGACGACTTCGATGGATCTGAGAGCGAACCAGGTGCCGTCCTGGGCTGGCTCGCTGCAGCCTCCACCATGGGAAATGCCGTGGGTGGTCTCGTGCCGGGAGCTGTACGTTTACCACATTTCCTCTTACTCCTTTTACCTCGGCGGCTAACGTGAAGGGCATCACAGGGTAGCGGTATCGCTGCAGGCTTCGGTATTCTAGGTGGTATCTTCTCCGGCCTCGCCAGCCAGGGCGACGACGAGATCGACCAAGGCTCTATCTCAAGCGCCCTCGCCTCCGCCTTCGAGCAAGCCACGGGCGCCCTCGAGAACACCCTCCGCATCGCCATGGGCGGTGGCACCAGCGATGATGAGTACAACTCGCTGCCCGCCCCCAAGTGGGACACATACGAGACCAAGATCGCCAAGTTCTTCAACGGCGGCTGGTTCCTCATTGACGACGACGAGGAGGCCGTCCGCGTTGCCATCAGTTCCATCAGCAACAACATCCAGAAGAAGGTTGCCAACGACGTCATGAAGGCCGCCAAGCTGCACCTTGTTGCCGACAAGCGCGACGGCGTTCTCTCGCGCGAGGACTGCGGATATGCCCCCGGCCGCCAGTGGCTGGAGCTCAAGCCTGGCGAGGAGTACTGCTTCTATGTCATGAGGAACAGCCCGAACCCGAACCGCATCAACGACTGGGTCGAGGTCGAGGCGGACATCTACGACAAGATGGCCTCGTACGGACTCGGCGACCGTGAGACGTACTACCGCGCCAACATCGACTGTGCGCTCAACGGTGGGGACAACGACGACATCGACTTGGGAAGCATGGTCTGGGGCAAGGTGCCTACCTGCTACTTCAACCTGCCCACCGTCTTCATCGAGAAGGACAACGACGTCGGCTGCGGCAGCCCCTTTGACGACGAGAAGTGCAACTACCTCAAGGCCACGCCTGTCTCCTAGGGCTCAGAATAGGAGCGCATGTTTGTTTCTAATCCGTCTAGTTCATTTCTTTCTTTCTCTTCGTGGTGGCTAGGTACTTTGCTACTTATAGTGTTCGGGGAGGATCAGGCGCGAAGGATTTTCATCTCACATTTTACATCCCGTGGCCACAAGACGTCCACCCGACCTAGCCGAGTAATTAATAAATATGCTCATTCAACCATTAGAAACATTGCCTGGCTGCATCCTCCTTGATATTTGTGTTCAAGGAAAAGCAATACCCGAAAGGGCCTGACGATGATGCCGTGACTACTATTCCACCCTCATTGCTATGTTGAAACGTGCTCAACGGCATTGGGGATCAAAATTACTTTGCACAGTCGCTAGAGTTCGGCCATTGGCTCACGGAATCGTACCATGATTTCCCTCATAATCTACCCTTCATTCTGCCTGCAGGTAGGCTTAGCAGGAACAAGGTAATCAAGGCTCTCAGTTCCAACATCGCACAGCCCCGCTTCGCTACATACGCACTTCAAGTGTTCAATGAGCCCTGCCAGTCCTTTCTCTCACAACGTTCCAACATGAGTTCAATCATCGCTAGCGACCATGGGGGTTGTTGCAGTTGTTGCAAGCATTGCAATTGCCGGTGCGGCCCTTGCAAAAATCATCGATGAGCTTATATCTTCAATCGGCAACACTGCAAAGGAAATCGCCGATGTTACTCACGATATATCCGACCCTTCTCTATAGTGAAAGAGCTTCTTTCTAATTGGATGACCTCATCAGAGTTGGTCATTAATATTTCTGCGGGAAAAAAGAAAAGAAAACGAGCAATCACACAGCCTGCCAAGAATGAAACGTTGAAGAAGCTGTGTTTTTGGTGGGTTGGGGTGGAAGACTTTGTGAATCTCTCAGTCTGCTAAATTGTCTAAAGTGAGAAATTGATCAATATCTAGTGGCCATATGAGTATCCTCATTCATGATTAATGAGACGAGTCCAGGTTTGCTGCAATAAACGAAAATAGGAGTAAATAATGCTTGGCTAATATATCATACAAAGGCTTCCTTGTATCCTCGTGGGCTCAAACGTCTTTCTTTACCAAGAAGAATGTCCGCCATCGATGACGAGGTTGCTTCCCGTCATGTAGGTACTGGCATTGCTCAACAGAAATAGTGCAGCGCTCTTAAACTCCTGAGTCTCGGCCAGCCTTCCCATCATAATTTCCTTTTCCCATTCCTCCTGTAATCCTGGCACTTCTTCGAAATTCTTCCGGACCATCGGGGTCAAAATATGCCCCGGACTGATGCAGTTGACTCGGATACCACCAGTTCCATCTTTTTTGATAGGACTCCATTCCATGGCTAGGTTCCGCGCGAGCTGAATGACTGCTGCCTTGGAGGAGTTGTACACTGGAGAGATGAGGCCCTTGTTCGCTTCCATCCCGGAGATACTGGCAATGAGGCAGATGCTCCCGCGGCTTTTGTATTTCATCATCTGCCGGGCTGCTGAGGTGGCTGTCATCATGACGCCAGTGTAGTTCACGGCAAGCATTTCGGCGACGTCACTGGCCCGGTACTCCACGGCCGGGAGGATTTTCTGGATCCCTGCGGCGGCGACGATACCATCCAAGCCACCATGTTCTTGGGCAATCTCAGCCATTTGGCGGTCAAGTCCGTCTTCATCAGTGACATCTTGTTGTCGGTACTGAAGCGACCCTCCCCATTCTGGAACCACTCGCCGTTGCGCCTCCTGCCAGCCCTCGTCGGGAGAAGCAGCGCGATCGAAACAATAAACTACTCTATATCAGCGGGCTGTCGAAGTATAAGACAATTTAGTAATATGGGGAATAAACACCTTTACCGCCTGCTTCAACGAGGCCTTCGGCCAAGGCCAGTCCCAATCCTTGTGCGCCTCCAGTCACAATGAACACCTTTCCCCTGAGGCTAAAGTCTGCAAGGAACTTCTGGCCAACGTTTGTATCTCGAGGCAGTTTGGTTTCGATAGCCGGGTTCTCTCTAGGGTCTGGGTTCTTGGGTTTTGTGTTGTCCTTTTGGGACGTATGCAGTCCCTGACGGTAGATCGGGGCATTCGCAGAAATTGGTGATAGCGTGACCGACGCAGCCCGTCTCGATAGCTGGCTGGGAGTGAGGGCCCGCCATGCTCGTTTGGGGATAAGTGTTGACATGTTGCTTGAACACGCTTTGACTTGGTACAATGTGGTTTTAGGTTTCCATGTGCGTCGTCTTGTAGGGTACGGTGTGTGGATGTAACGGCCAAAATGTGCAGGATTGGTCAAGTAAATAAATCGCTGCAGCATCTCATCCCTCACTCCTCCATAGTTAGACTACCTTTCCCCACTTCAATGCTTACCTTGAATCAAGGCATTGCTCCATTTGCTATGTATGACGTCATTGATGCTCGTCCAATTCCAGGAAACAATTTGCCAAGCCTGAGCACCGGGAATGGTCGAGTTTCTGTTCTGTCATTGGACCAAACCCGAAGGATGCGCTAGAGGTGACACTATTCCGAGATCCTTCAGGGCCAAAGCTCAGTGATTGCCTAGACGCTGTCTTACTACACCCAGGGATGTCCGACCGGCTTTGTGTACGACGGCACCCTGAGTGGTGAGGATGTCGTCATCATCGGACATGCCTCCCGAAAACCACAGTACTGGTCTTCCTACGAACACCCGCCCGACCGATCCAAACCCGGTCATCTTGGGCGATGCCGATAGTATATTTTAGGTTCGTGTGCAGTATTTAGGGAAAGAAGTTTCTAGATCGACAGACCGAAAATGGGACGCAATATCGTTCGTGCTCCGAGCTTTCTTCATCACCATCAGTCTCCTAGGTGTAAATATTGTAGTGAGACAGGATAAGGACCTGAGTTCTTCCCAGGTAGAAAGGGCCCTAGGACGCCAATTGAGACAAATAGTCCCACGCATTATGAGGTTTTGCTTTGGCCCCACGATTTGAGCCCCTTCAGAAGGCGCAAGGCGAGGAAGTTAACCTAATCTACTAGAAATCTTCAAACGTCAACAACGGTCAAAAATAATCAACCAGAGGAGTTAAAAGGGTATAGTAACACCTTAAGATCTGGGTCGGGGCCGCTAGTTATACCAGGAATAGAAAGGGGGCTCCAGCTCTTCCAAGAACAACCGGGACTTCTGGAGGAGTAGTACAGGAGGAGGCGGTTCGAGGCAAGCCAAGAAAGAAAACCGTAGGAGAACTATATGTTTTGACAAGAGATTATGGAACTATACCAACTCCTCTTTTATGCCCGCCGCTTCAAAGTTTCGTTCGAAAGTTAAACTAAAAATAGACAAGATAGAGTGAGTGCTCTAAAGATTCTCATACGAGATCTCACCTCAATTACGTAACATCCGAATAGTATCCTGAGAGTTTCGCGCAGAGACCGCCTTCCATGTGCTGCAGCAGGGCGCTCATAGATATGATCGGTCTCTCGACCCATACTTGACGTATTTGGATGTGGAACATGGTTTACACTGCCTGCTTGTCTGGCCTCTATGGGCAGTTTTTCGAAGGGCTCGGTGATCGAATTGGACCATCTGGCTAGGTCTACCATCTAATAGGAAAAGAACCTCCGGTCTTTCTTGCCTATACATGCGTAGATTACCTAACAGCGAGGCAGACTTCGGAAAGCCGGCTACACAGCGAGACGCGTCCTGAGGACGCGTAACCACGGATGCAAGTAATGGGATGTATTCGACTAGGGGGAACAAAGGGCGCGTCATTCAAGGCCCTTGTCTCCACATATGGGTAATTCCAGCCCCGGCAATAAACGAGTTTGGGCCTCTACTCCCGCAGATCTACAAAGGCTTCCCTCCATAATAGTCTTGGGGGTCAATGCTCACTGTCCATGCTTACGCGTCACGCTGAACCCCCTTTTCTATGAGAGTTTCCATAGTAATGCGAGGTTCTTGGGAAACGCCGAACTGGCGATGGGACGACTGTATCTCAAACAGGTGGTGTAATGGCCCCCAACCTCGGCCAATGATCTCTTCCTAAGCTTGTGAATGAAACCTTATACTGTAAGTATACTTGAGAGGCATGGCGTGCGCTGGTAGAATTGCTCATGCCAAGTTTAATATATAGAGCAACCTCCGCCACGAACCCAGAACAAAAAGGTACATGATTCTTTATCAGCTTTCTTCATCACTACAACCTAGCTTCACCATGCATCTAAAGTCTTTTGTCCTCGCTGTAGCCTCCAGCTCGGGCATTCAAGCTCTTTCAGCCCGGCAGTCGCCCCTAGTCATCAACACTACCTATGGCTCTGTCCAAGGTGGCGCTTCCGAATATCGCACGGGTGTCACTGTCTACAAGGGCATCCCTTTCGCTTCTCCACCTACGGGCGTAAAGAGATGGAAGCCGCCTCAGGTGCCGTCACCATGGTCTGACGTTTTCAACGCAACCACGTTCGGCCCCCAATGTGCCCAGTCGACTAGCAGCGCAGCCGGCATCTTCTCAACCGGAAGTAATGTTTCCAGCGAGGATTGCCTCACCTTGAACGTATGGACCCCGTCCTACGATGATACGACGGACATCAGTTCAAGGCAACTGCCCGTCTATGTTTGGATATTCGGTGGCCGCTTCTCAGGCGGCTCTGGAGATGTCAAGACGTACGACGGTTCTGGGCTGGCGACCAAAGACATCATCGTTGTCACGTTGAACTACCGTCTCGGCGCGTTTGGCTTTCTGGCTCACCCCGATCTATCTGCCGAGTCTGCGCACAATAGCTCGGGCAATTACGGCATCATGGATCAGCAATTCGCCCTCCGTTGGGTTCATGAGAACATCGCCAACTTCGGCGGCAACCCAAATCAGGTCACGGTCGGGGGCCAGTCCGCTGGCTCTGCAAGTGCTCTTGATACCATGTACAGCCCGCTCACCAAGGGGCTTGTCCACGGTGTGATTGCCGAGAGCGGTGCCCGTGGCCCGCACGATCCCCTTACCGGCAGTTTGGCCACCAGCTACCGCACCAAAGAAGCTGCTGAGGCGGATGGTGTCTCGTATCTAGAGGATCTAAATGTGTCATCCATTGCCCAGTTGAGGAACGTGTCCGCAAGCGTCCTCACCAGCGCTGGCATGGCCAGCGACACGACCTTCGATGGCACACAATTTGAGAATGTTACCTGGGCATTCATGAACCCTCCCCGCTGGCGGCCCGTCATCGATGGCTATGTTCTTACCCATGGCTACGGAGAGGCTTTGAGCATGGATGGCCACCTTGATGTCCCCATACTGACCGGCAACAACAAGGACGAGTCAGGAGCCTCACTCGACACGGACTTGACAGTATCAGAATATACCGAGGTTTATAGTCAGATGTTTCAGAATTTGTCTGCCGAGTTCCTCGCATTGTATCCCGCAGACAACGATACTCAGGCTGCAAACAGCAGCAATGCCTTCTTCAGGGACATGAGCCGTGTCTCAACCTGGACATGGGCATCTGATTGGACATCTGGAGGAGCTACGAGTGATGTTTTCGTCTATTTCTGGACGCGCACTCCAGCTGAGAACGCAGCGGGGGGCGCTTACCATGGGTCTGAGCTCTGGTACACTTTCAACAACATTCCCTATGCCAATTATGATAATGCGACATGGAGTGCAGAGGACTACCGAGTCGAGGAAATTATGTCCCAGTACTGGGCTAATTTTATTAGGACGGGAAATCCCAATGGTGGCAACCTGACATCTTTCCAACCCAGTACAAGCGCGAGCAAGCAAGCAATGTTCTTAGGCAATTCTTGGGGGGCTGCTGGATTGACTGATTGTGATGCTAAGTTCGATTTTATTCAGAGATTCTTTTCATCTCTGAAAGAATATTAATAGCTGAAGAACATCTATCTTAGAGAGCTGGAAGCTCCTTTAGAATACGGAAAGCACGCTTCTTACATTTACATTTACATTTAGACCTCTAGAAGACTATAGCAAGTGGCAGCAATCACTTTTTAGATAGACCTCACCGAAATGCCCTGAAAGCAACCAAATCCAAGACGATTCCTTCCAATCCGACCAACATCATTTAGCATTATTCACTTCACCGAATGTGGACTTTGACGCATCTTGATTGTCCCACACTCCCGTATGTCCTACGGAATAAAAGGAGGACGTTTAATATAACAGGAGAGAGCAGGAAGGAGAAAATAAAATCAGAGAGTACATTGCACGAGTTTGAGGAGACTGCGACATAATGTAGAATATGAAGTGTACATAAGCTACAGTTGCACTTTTGGCTCCGGGGCCACGGAACGTTAGAAGTGAGTCAGGGAGATTAATCACGGGCTCTAGATCTCTTCATTCCGCTTCCATAAATGCGCCGCACTTTCAGTCTGGATACGTTTAGTAAAAACGCGAAATACGGCGCGTTACCAGAGTTAAGTAAGTTGAGTAGACTACGTTATGTGTATTCATAACGTAGCTCTAATAGTAGCGCTTGCTAATGAGAAGATAACCCAAACAGCTGTAAGAAACCCCAGCTTAGGGGGACAGAACCTAAGTCCGGTTAGCAACATGAACCAATGATGTGAATGAGTATATACGTACTCTTCCGAAATGAGACCAATGAATCCACCCCAAAAGAGCCACTGCGCAACCCAAAGAAGGAACATGCTTATGGCTGTGACCATATATAGCTTCGCAAATGCTTTTTGGGAAACCCGGCCAGCTTTGCTTTCAACGGGTTCAACGGGTAGAGTGCCATACGTCGTGTAACTTACTCCCCCGCTACCCGTCGACGATGTTTCTCCTGAGGTCCTACTCTCGTCTATCCAATAATGGGCTAACGTTTCCCCTAAGCATGTCCAATACTCGTTCAACTGGGCCCTCAGTTCCTCCACAACGTTCGAAGTTGTCTGCTTGCTTCTCTGCCACTTTGGTAAATCTGCTCTACCAGATCTGGCCAACCTATTCACCCTATATATAGCCTGCATCAACCGAACCAACACCACGGTAATGACGATAACCCACAGCAGTGCTCCAGCATACATGATTCTTGCCGATCGTCCTCTTTCCGCGCCTTCTAGACTCCGAAAGTAGAAGTTGTGCTCTCGACCATAATTGACGGTTAGAAGCATGTAATATGATGATAGAATTTGGAGGATCACTTCCGCAAACAGAGAAGACACGGCCGCGGAGAAATCTATCTCTTTGAGTGGTTGGGCAGCAATCGGCAGAATCGTTAGCCAACCAAGCCGAGGCATTGAGCACCAGAGGAGCATCAATTGGACAACAGGGACGTCTTCATAACCCAGGGTTTTCTGAACAAGAAACCCATTAAGGTAGTTCGCAAGCAGTTGAAGAGCGGCGATTAGAACCCCCTTGAAGAACCAAGACCACGGTTGCGGGTTCCATGGAGAGTCGCGTGCGATTCGGTGGATTCCTTTTCCCTCACTGAGGATTGCGGCTAGAAAAGTAGCCATATTGACCAAAGCAAAGCTCCCGAGCTTCCACTCGTTTGAGGCGCATTTTTCCGTTGTCTTCGTAGATCCCAAACGGGGAATAGAGGCAATGTTTGAATTGTTGGATGGCTTGATAGTCCATCGCCATGGAATCATGTCGAGGGGGGAAGGGGCAGCCAGTTGGCGCCAAGTACCCGGGAGACCGTGCCAGTCTTGCACATTGCTACAAAGATCGTGGAGCCACTCCACGTAGTCTATCCGAGTCTCGAAAATATGGCACGAACCTCCGCAGGAATCGTAGCTAATGTCGCGGCAGAAGCAAGCCCTGTCTATTGCGCGTTTGACTTCGCAATAACCACGAGAGTCGAGCTCACAAGCATCGGTTGCACATTGATCAATTAGCTCGGTTACCTGCTCCGGCATATCCGCGACACACGTTGGCCAGTGCCAGTCTTCGATGGGGATATACGCGAATCCCACGGTCTTGAGTACGTCCGTCCAGTTGTCAGGTAGGGACGTCGGCCCACAAGTGGCATTCAGCCATAGCCGTTCCCTTGTCAAGTCTATTTGCCCTGGCCCTGAACAGGGTTCTTGTGTCAGATCTGTAGTGAAGGCATCGCAGAAGCAATCTTTATCAAAATAGTCGCCATGTTTGATGCTACCCCCGGCGAGATTGTAGCCGACAGTTTCGAAACCTAGAGCGATCATGGACCGTAAGGATTCACTATATTCCCAAGGACGAGCCGTATTTCCGGTATGTTGAGTAGTGCCTGTGAAACTACAGGATCCCACTACATGTTGAAACGGTTCCGTCGATGGAGCAGAAAGCGAGCCCGTTAGGCATGTTGGCGCATTATAAGTTACGTTAATGGCCGCATATCCTTTAGCTAGAGAAGCCGGAGAAAGATTTTGCAGCCCGTTCGCGTCGCCGACCTCAACAAGCCACGTTCGACCGGTAGTGTTGCGAATCCAATGATACAACTGTGCTTTGGCGAGTACTGATCTGCTGCAGTACGGGAGATAATCTTTGATAACATCGGAGGAAAATCCAGTGCTGAGACAGCTGAGCTGCGTGAGCCATTGGTGGTGGGTGCAGATGAAACCAAAGTGCGAGGTGCATCGTTTGTGAGTACATTTCGTCATGGTACTCAGCCAGGCGGATTGATCCTGCTGAGCGATGCACTGTGGCATAGGAACCAAGTCTTCAGGGTTGACCCAGCCGTTGAACTCGGTTTGGACGGTCGGCATATCACCTCCCTTGGAATATTTGCTAGGAGTATGGAGCGCTTCTGTAGTAGTTCTGTTAGTATCAAAGATATAAAGATGTTTAGAGGCAAATACCTATTGGAGCTACCCCGCAAATCCCCGCCGTCAACAAAACACGACATATCCTGGTTAGTTTCATTTTGCTAATGGTGCCAAGGCGCCTTGCGCTTGAAAGTGGGTTCAAAGGATAGTTGCTGTTGCCTTTTGTTTTCGTTTCGTTGAGACCTGACGCTTCTTAGGTGAGGGGAGGCAAACACGATGAAGATGCCTTGATGATGACGTGGTCCAGACAATTTCGCTGGAGGATTATCGATTATCCGCCAGGCCCAAGGCCGCAGATTTACGGCATCCCTCGTTGGGTGGCTTTCATATCAGTCAGTAGACAACCAATAGGCGGAGGTGACAGTGAATATGCACAGCCTTATGCCACATGCTGTCGGTTGTTGCCAGGAATTTGGGTTACAACCTAGGCATTGGCGCCTCATCACTTTGTACGCGAATTTCCTCCCACGTAAACCTTCTTACACCATGAGGCTTTACAAGGCATCGATGGCAATTCGGACAAGTGCGACATTGAGGATGCAAATGCTAGGTCATATAGTTTTTCAAACCCGTCACACTGGTAACTGGGGCACATCGGACCATGGGGCCATTGGGAAAGGATGAACGATGTCACATAGTTAGCTTATTAGGATCGTCATGAGAACCCTGTTACCGTCAACCCCTAGTCTAGCTACCTTGATGGATCACCATGATAGACCACCTTGAGGGCCTACCTTGATGGTCATGATAGCTAAGATAAAAAGACCTACTTAGAACCCTCTTTTAGATAGAAATCAAGAGCTTCAATGCACCTCAATTCCTCCCGGAATGTGATAAACGACATGACCTTGCAAGTTAGCTTCTGGTCTGATAAGGACACTTGAGCACGGTCGAGGCAATGGAGACTAGATAACAGCAGGCTTTGAAGGGCTTTGCGATCGATGTCTAACTAAGTGCATCTGTGAGGATGTAGTCACCGTATAGGGATTAGAAATGTATAATATTCATGAGATTTTCTGAACTTCAAAGGCTTTAGCTTAGTAAATGACGGGTTGCTGAAACGAATGTACACTGCAATATTAACCAATCTCAGAGCACGGATCTAGCTCGTGACATTCCCAATCTCTTCGCGAGGTCGGCTCCCGCCAGACGACCAAACGTCAGGGAACGTAAGACTGAAGTGGCAGGAGGGTATTCTGGGGGAGTCAGTAATTACTTGTCAGCTGCAAGATGGATATAATGACTCACCATTGTAGAAAAGACCAGTCAGCTCTCCGGTTGCCCATAGTCCTGGAATGGGAACGTCATTCGTAGCCAGGACCTGAGAGTCGGTGTTGACTTTGAGACCGCCGTAGGTAAATGTCAACTGGGTGGTGACAGGAAATGCGTAGTAGGGACCACAATAGATGGGGTTTGCCCAGTTGGACTTGTTGATCTTGAGCCCGGCAGTGGCCTTGCCGTCAAGTTTCATGAGGTCGAAGGGCTTGTTGTTGCAGGCCGCGTTGAAGTCGGAAATCGTAGCTTCCAGCTTTTCCGGGTCTACACCAAGCTGCCTGGCCAGTTCCGAGATGGTGTCGGCCTTGACTGGCTCCTGGTCGGTTGATTCGAACACCCAGCCGGGGCGGAACCGGTCCATGACGATGCTGTCGGTGATGAAGTAACCCTTATTGTTGTGATCACGCCAAAGCTCCAGCGCGATCATCTCGAACGTAGCAAAGAGATGTCTTTTTCCCTCATCATAGAACCGCTCGCAGTCTTGGTTGACGACAATTCCGTAGTTGTGGCCCCAAATGACGGCATCCGGCTTAGTAGCCCGCGTGTCGACGAGCTCGGTGTGCATTCCATCGAATGACCCGGCCGTGTCAGCACCAACGGCCAGGGCCATGTTGAGACCTTGGCCACGGTTGTACTTCAGCCCGGGCGCAATGAGCTGCAGCTCGTGGGTTCTGGGACCAATGTACTTGGCCAACATCTCTCGGTTTCCCTCAAATCCACCGCTGGCGAGCATCACATCAGGGGCGTACAGGTTCTCCAGCAATCCATGCGTCTTTCGAACTTGAACGCCATTGATCCGGCCCTGCTGGTCGGTGAGAAGCCCTCGTGCTTCAGTCTCCCAGTGAATATCACAGTTGTCAAACTGCTCGATGTGCTTCATGAGAGCCTTGATAATGGCCCAACCACCACCATTAGGCATGACAAAATACTGGTCTGTCTTGAACTCGAGAAGAACCTGACGACAGGTTAGATAACTAACAGGGACCAAGTGAATCTCGAGCTTACGTTCTTCTCCTCGTGTCGAATAAACTCGACGCCCTTACTTTCCACATATTCCACCGTTGATTTGGCGTGTTGGGCGAGCTTCCTGCAATACTCAAGGTTGGCCTGGCTGTTGCTGACTTGGGTCATCTCGTGAATCCAGTCCTCGTCGAACTCCAGGTTCTTGTCAAGACGCAAGTAAGCCCCAGTCCACCGAGAAGCACCGCACCTCTCGCCTTGCTTGCCGGCCTCAACCACAGCAACTCGGCAGGGCTTCTTCAGCCTGCGAGCTGTTTCAAGGAAGTTAAGAGCTGTCATGCAGCCGGCAAAGCCGGATCCGACGACGATCAAATCATAGGTAGCAGCCGCCATTTCAAAGGATGTGTTCAATAATGGAGGTTGGCAGTAAAGTATGAGAGAATGAGGGCAGGGATGAGGCTGATTTTGGAAAACGAGCATAGGGGCAAAAAGGCCAAACTTATACTTTCGTCAGGGTAGTCCTTTCCCCCGGATATGGTCCATTTGTAGCTGGCTCCCCCGCATCGAGATATTCTGGGGTAAACAGACATCGCAAAGCGGGGTACGAGGATTCGGGGAAGTGATGCTGAAGTCCCGGAGGCGTGGAAGCCAGTAGGACTGAAGCTAAAGGGCAGAACCGTAGAAGCCGAAGATGGCTGTCGGCTAACGGTTATATCCCATAAGGCCAGGCGCTCCCAATGTAACCGTAGTCGATGACGCAGGGCCCTCTATCAAAGTTACGCAAGTCAACCGTACTACTTTAGACGTAGGTTTAATTGCACCCCGTAATGAATCCATGGAACCGTAAATCATTATCATCTTACCTTTCGATAACGTCCAAGTCGCAGTCTTCCACTCATACACCCCTATTTTCATCACGTCTACTTTCACTATGGCGAGCCTAGATACCTCCACGGCTCCCTTCAAAGTAGGTTCCCTCAGTCAGCCACGAGTGAATTTATATGAAAGACTAAATCGTATCGGCTACAGCTTGAAGACCCCACGCTATTCAAGCAGCAGTCATTTGTGGGTGGCAAATGGGTCGAGTCTACCTCGGGTGACCGTTTCGACATTGTTGGTCAGCGAACTTCCTGATGCCCTCCCTCTGTCAACTTAACGCAGCAACTGACTTCATGCCAATTTTTCTAGATCCTGGTACCGGCACTCCTTTCGCCAGCTGCCCAGCCAACGATGTGCAGGACGTCGAGGGCGCAGTGCGTGCCTCCCAAGCCGCGTTTGAACGATACCGACGAACAACGCCGCGCCAACGCGGGCAACTCATCATGCGCTGGCACGAGCTCATTACTGCTGCAAAGCGGGACATTGCGACTATAGTGACCTATGAGACGGGCAAGCCCCTAGCCGAGGCCTTAGGCGAAGTCGACTACGCATTGGGCTTCACCTGGTGGTTTGCAGGAGAAGCCGAGCGCATTCATGGAACCGTCGTGCAGGCTGCTATTCCCAACCGGCGCATATTCACCATCAAGCAGCCCATTGGAGTTTCAGTAGCCTTGGTCCCATGGAACTTTCCTGTTGCCATGATTCTCCGAAAAGCGAGCGCCGCCCTAGCCGCTGGATGCACCATGATCATCAAGCCATCGCCCGAGACACCTCTCAGTGTCTTGGCTCTGGTTGAATTGGCCATCCGAGCTGGATTCGATAAGTCAGCCCTTAGTGTCCTGACAACGGACCTGAAGCGAACTCCCGATCTCAGCGAGAACCTTTGCAAGCATCCATTAGTTCGCAAGGTCACCTTTACAGGGAGCACACGCGTTGGAAAGCTTATTGCGCGACACTGCAGCTATGGATTGAAGAAGGTCACCCTGGAACTCGGTGGAAACTGCCCTTTCATAATCTTCAATGACGCCAACCTACGCAAAGCAGTTGAGGCCTTGATATTGCTAAAGTGGCGGCACGCAGGCCAAGCATGCATCACAGCCAACCGCGTATTTGTACAGAGTGGGGTTTACGATGAGTTTCAAAGTCTCTTCGTGGAAGAGACAAAGAAGCTGAAGCTCGGTCACGGTTTTGCGGAGGGCACGACGGTTGGCCCGCTCACTACCCCTGCAGGCGTGGACAAGGTCGAGTCACAAATCCAGGATGCTGTTGCCAACGGAGGACGGTTAGTCCTAGGTGGAAAGAGACCTGAGAACTTGGATGGATACTTTTATCCGCCGACTATTGTGGCGGATGCTAACCCAAACATGCTTGTTGCCAGCGAAGAGACGTTTGGCCCTCTTTGTGCGCTGTTCCGATTTGAATCGGAGGAAGAGGTGGTCAGATTAGCAAACGAGACAAGTATGGGACTCGCATCATATTTCTTCACCAAAGACGTTGACCGCACTTGGAGGTTGTTGGAGGACCTGGAGGCGGGCATGATTGGAATGAACACAGGTAAGGCTTTTCCCTCTAAACGACACCAGACTGTTGCTAACTGATCACACGCAGGGAACCAATCGGCTGCTGAGTCTCCATTTGGTGGCATCAAAGAGTCGGGATACGGAAAGGAGTCCGGAAAAGACGTGGCAGTGAATGAGTATCTCATCACCAAGTCGGGTACTCTAACTATCGATGAAGGTGGAGCTGATAGGTAGAATGATACAATGAAGCAAAGGTTTTTTTTTTGACACGGCTTACCGTTCTACTTGCGGTTCTTTCAGCCCGCACGCAAGATCCTCGAAGGCATCATGTCAGTGGCATATAGCGGGACTTGAGGCTATTTTGTTGTTATTTCTTACACTGCTCTGAAAGCATGTCACTCAACGATGAATAACAGGGTGTTGAATCACGTAGAATCATATGTTCCCTTTAAGTTTAGTTACTGTCATATAATCCATGGCAATGCAAGACTGAGTTCACTCCTTCACGTTTCCATCGTGCTGAAGCCGGGGTCACTCATACGCGGCGGCATCTCAGGGGCTTCCTCCAAGGTCCAATCAATAGCTCCACCTTCTCCAAACGCAAAATCGTTCTCAATTTGTGTGAATAAAAAGTAATTCGCCTCATGTGTAGACCATGACCATGGCGTATCCGATGCGAGCATTGTCTCCATGTTGTCCATCTCAAACCGTGCCGTGTCCATGGGCGGAGGCCCTGGGCTAGCCATTTGCTGCGACGTATCCTCCCTTTGGCTTCTGTCGTTCCCTGCTGCCCCAGTGTCGTTTTGAATATTAAGACGAGCGGCAGTCGACCCGTCGATGTATTGGAAGAACAACTGGAGGATCCAGTTGCGGACTTCCCAAGTCTTCTGGAGTTCTTGCAGCCCCAACAGGCAGAGCTTGGCTCGGTGCTCTGCAATGGACCGCCGGCTGCCTTGTGATGAGCGCAGACTGATTGTATGAATACAGAGCGTATTAAAGATGTTTGTGATGACATGGATTTGTGCATGTCGGAGATTACCGTCCATCAGCATGTCTTCGATGATCCTGGAACTGCGGGCAGCTGCTTGAACAGCGACCTGCCCATCCACATCGCGGCCTTCGGTCCCATTTTCCTGGCAGCCAGATCGATAGAGGAGGATAAAAAGGTTGTTGAACGCCAGATGCAGCATGTTGGTGTGGAAAGTTGGGGGTCTGTCGAAGTCGTCGTTGCCAGTCTGTACTGCTCGCGGTAGGTTTTGTCTCCAGCTCATCAACTCTTCCTTCATATGCAACCTCTCCGCTGCAGTGAGACTCCTGCAAGGGAGATATCCGCAGTAGACAATCTTTCCAAGCACTTTAGACAGGTGTGTCATGTATATCATGTAGGCAACGTACTCAGCAGCCACCTGAGTCGGTGTAGTTGGGTTGAAAGCTTGCTCAAAGTCATTCTCACCTAGTGCCTCGACATCACAGTCCTCATCCCGGAATCGGTTGGGCAATCCCAAGGCAGCCGCGCACTGTCGCTCACGGATATATATTGACCACCAAAGACGTCGGCGCAGCTTACATACCGCACCGGTGATAGTGCGCCGTGAACGGTGGAGGGCTTCTGTCTGGGCCAAGCAGATGGCAGCGCCTAACCAGTGACGAGTATCCTTCTCAAGAAGAGCTCCGACTCTCCAGAAACTCATCAAGAACAGCGCTTGAATGACGGTCAGTTTCCTCGGCTCGAAACCTACGTCGTATATGTCCTTGGCGTGGCTGTAGAAGACGTATTTGGCCATTTGCCGAGTTCCGAGCCCAACTGAGGGCAAGTCGTCTTCGTCACAATGAATAGTGGCAACAAAAAGGATGGCCTGGAGTAGAAGAGGTGACAAGGTATCATTGCGGTATTGGCTCCACACATCCAGCTCGTCAACGATGGGAAAGCAGGGATGGAACCACCGAAAGTACGCCCTCAGCAACGCCTCAACGGCTGGCTTTGGAGGGAGTGAAAAGACACCTTCCGCTCTCAGAGAGGCAATTCTAGCGCGTCTTCGTTCTGCTTCCCAGTGCGGAACGAGATTCTCGGCCTTGACGGCGTTGGGGACTGAGTGAAGGAGCCGATAGCTCCGAGGAGAAGGGCCGGACGGCGAAGGGGTGGCGTCGTTGTGAAGGCACCGAATGGAGGTGGATTCTCCAAGAAAGGCCGAGCCCTCGCCTTCATCTTCTGGCCAGTCCTCTGCGTCTTGCGGTGCCTGTGTCTGTGCCGAGTAGGTGGTCTCTCCGTGAGCATCATCATTACAGGGTGCTGTGTCACCCGCCCTAGATGCGTCTTGGGCCAGGCTCGCAAGGGCATGTGATGCAGCCACGTGTTGGTCCAGTGTGTTGTTGGTGACACGGCTTCCGACAACTCCGGGCGACGCTGGCATTTCCACCGACTGGGTCGTGCTCCTCCGCCTTGTGCTCGGCTCTCGGGGGGCCCTGGGATGCTTGCCCCGTCGAGATTCCCGGATTTCACATGGCAGATCGGCGGCGACACAATTCTTGCACGGCCTTTGCTCAGTTACATCGCACTTGACGCGTCTCGCGTTACAGGGCTGGCAAGCCTGTTTCGCGCGTTTCCGGAGAGGCGACATGGCCTGGAGGTAGAACCTGCATGCAATGATGCCGTCCACCGGAGTCTGGCACAGTCCTGTCTTTATAGCCGATGTGGAGTTGTGGGTGACGTCGACGTTTGTTTCGGCTGTCATCCATATAGCCGACTTAACCTGGCGCTATAGCTTCATCAGCCCCACCATGGATTTGGCCTTGCTAGCGGCAAGGAACAACAGGTTAAACTTTATATCTTTACTCTTTGCATGTATGCAGCAGGTTAAGTCTGAAAAGCATAGAGGGAGTCCCCTTGATAATATTCTCCTTCAAGGACATGCAAACATAAACATCATCATCATTACGAAACATCTCGTCGCCTTTTGACCATGTCTATCAATTGCGCGTTGAGGCTCACCCAGCCAGTGCAAGCATTCCCCAGCCGTATCACACGGAGGGGGGTCTCCTCTACAACCCGGCAATGGAGCCCATACGAACGAGATACGATATCGAATTTGCGGATTGACCAGAGCACAAGGGTGATTTATCAAGGTAGAGTCCAGGCCGAGTCCCAAAAAAAAAACCCCATCCTCGCAGAGACAAATAGAAACTCACCCGCTTCTCATAGGTTTTACCGGGAAAGCTGTATGCGCCCTCTTCTCCCCTAATTTTGAAAAAATCTCAGTGATCTGACTACGATAAGGCTACTATTAATTCGAAGGACACCATAGCATACGGGACCAACGTTGTCGGTGGTGTATCCCCCGGCAAAGGCGGCCAGGAGCATCTCGGCTTGCCCGTGTTCAACACCGTGCGGCAGGTGAGCTCATCAGTGTCCAGTCTGTTCCAATAACAGCAGCAGCCTGACTTGCGTCTGTAGGCTATGGATGAGGTCAAGCCGCACGCGACCTCTGTTTTTGTCCCTGCTCAGTTTGCAGCAGGCGCAATCATCGAGGCCATCGAGGCCGAAGTCCCTCTTATCGTGGCGGTTGCTGAGCACATTCCGATACAAGATATGGTTCGTGTCCAAGAAGTGCTGAGGGCACAATCCAAGAGCCGTCTTGTGGGCCCCAACTGCCCCGGGATTATTGCCCCACACCAGTGCCGAATCGGAATTATGCCCTACAAGCAGTATTCTAAGGGTGTTGTGGGAATTGTCTCCAAGAGCGGAACTCTGAGCTACGAAGCAGTTGGTGCGACCACTGCAGCTGGCTTAGGCCAGAGCATAGTTGTTGGAATGGGAGGAGACATGATGCCTGGTGAGTATTATCACTTGCTTGCCCCCCCTGGTCTGATATATCACTGTGCTCATCGTCGAATAGGAACTACGCTAGTGGATGGCCTGAGACTCTTCTTCGATCATGAGGAGACTAAAGGCATCATTGTGATCGGCGAAATCGGTGGCGAGGCTGAGCTGAGGGCGGCCGAGGCGATCAAAGAATACAGGAGAACGACGGCCAACCCGAAACCTATTATTGCCATGGTAGCTGGGAGAACGGCACCAGAGGGGAAGACCATGGGCCACGCTGGCGCATTTCTGTTACCAGGGGATGCTTCGGCAGATACCAAGGCAAAGGCGTTGGAGGATGCCGGAGCAGTAATTGTTCCCCACCCAGGAGTGATGGGTGTGGAGATGAAGAAGCTACTGGGGTTGTGAAGTGACCATAAAATAGCTGGAGACAAGAGAGTCGACGGCATCAATTTAGGTGATTTACTGCACTGTTCGCTGCATAACTTGAGAATGGCTACGCGGAACTCGGGTTATGTGTATAGTCTCATACATTCATCGAAGTACTAAGAACGATCGTTCACTCTCAACGAAACAAGATGTCCTCCATTAGATTAGGATCGTTTAAAACATACCATACGTAATGCTGGAAAGGCGGTGTTTTCATCGCAAAATAGTTTCCAGCAATTCAAAGAAGTTCTTCGAGAAGTCGTTTATGTGATAATACATCGAATTGATCACAAGTTCAACGTATTACCTGAAGCCGCTGAGCCCGCGTGCCCCTTCCCTCAGCTTGTAAATCCACATCAAACGTTGCGGCAACGCTGAGACCATAACCTGATTTCAATTGTACATTTCTTGTAGTCTTCTCATACTTTCTATCTACGAACATCCACTAGCCATCTCAAGACGCAGCCTTAGCTACCTTCACTGCCATGGCTGCCGCCTTGCCAAAGTCGGACTCAACATACAACCCGAGGTTTGCTTGTTCAAGCTATATATGTCAAGTCAGTATGAATCGAGACAATATTGCCACGAGAAACCTACAAGCCTCAGTCCCTCTTCAGAATTCGTCCCTTGGAGTCGCACGACAAGAGGTACCCGCAAAGGGCCCAGCTCCGTGGCAGCTCCGATGATGGATTCCGCAATCATGTCGCACCTAATAATACCTGAATAACATGTAAGTACAGGAAGGGTTCATCTTTACAGGAAGACTTACCGCCATAGATATTTACAAGAATAGCGGTGACTCTTTTGTCGCTCAGAATAATCTGAAAGGCTTTCTGCATTGTCTCTTTCGTGGCCTGGCCGCCGGCATCAAGGAAATTGGCACTTGCGCCACCGTGGTAAGCAATGGCATCGTTTGTTGCCATGGCAAGCCCGGCACCATTCACAACATTGCCGATGTTTCCCTCCATTTTCACATATACCAGCCCGTATTTCTCGGCCTCGAATTCTTCTGCAACCTCGTTTTCGGGATCGCGCAAAGCAAAGAGTTCCTTTTGACGTTTTTCTGCGGCATTATCGAAGGAAAATCGGGCGTCCAGGCAAGTGAACGTCTCATCGGACCGTACCAAAGAATTGATTTCCAGCATTGTAGCGTCTTTCTCGACGAAGAGCTGATGCAAGCGAGTCAAGATATCCTGAAAGTTCTCCGTCTCTCGAGGCGACGTTCCAAGGTACCGAGATATCCTGCCCACAAGCTCCGGCGTGATACCTGCTGTCAGGCTGAAGTTGAACTTGTGAATAAGATCGGGGTGGTCCTTAGCGACTGTTTCAATGTCGATGCCCTCGCTTTTGGAAATGATGATAGCTGGAGTGTAGTTCTCGCGATCAAGGGTAATTGCGAGGTACCATTCATCATCGTACCGAACCGTCTCAGCGACGTACAGCTTAGTTACTTTGTGGGTACTCCCCTGTGTTTGCTTGGTCTTCAGGCGGTGGCCTAGCATCTGGCTGGCCAACTTCTCTGCTGAATCAGGGCACTGAACATGCTGAACTTCTCCCTTTAGACCATTGTCGAATGTGCCTCTTCCCCGACCACCCTTTAGTATTTGGGATTTGATGACACATTCCTTCCCTTCCTATTGTCAGATAGATGTTCGGGTAGAGATAAAGAAGTAGTCACCAAACTCTTGCACAATGTGCTTGACCTCGCCTGGGGATCGAGCAAGCTTTCCACGTGGAACGGACACCCCAAACTCCATCATATTAGCTCTTGGTCTCAAGTTGATATGATTGCTGTGAGGCATACCTCTTGGAGAAGTTTTTGAGACTGATATTCATGCAAACTAAGTTGGCGCACTTGGTTGCTCATGGCCAGCTGAATCGACTTTAGTCGCAATTAATGGCTTACGTTCAACCAGAATAATTCACCTTTTCGCTTCGTCGCCAGATTTTTGATGAGATGTTGAAACTCGCCATGGTCGATTTCAAGTAGCAAGCAATTATTGTGCCAGTCTGGTCCAACTCACAGGATTTGTGGTCTAAAAGCACGAAGTGGCTTGCTCCAGGTTAAATGAAGGACTGAAAGATGGGCTGAGAGTAGGTCCCAATCCGAGTTGGCGACCACGCCCAAAGGCTACATATAGCCGAAGGCTTCCCGGGTGGCTTTGTCGGCTATTCATCTGCGTCTGCGTGATTACGTCATAGGCTTTCAAAACCGCAGATCCACGACGCAGAACACTCTTCACTTAGCATGGTTGTTTGCCTGAGCTTGGAGCTCACGCTCTTCAATACACCAGGCTTATGTGTCTTGTCGAACAACTCTATGGGTTTGGAATTCTAGCTGCGTATCGTGGTGTCTTATTAAGCTCCATGGCACATTCGCCCTGGAGACACAACTCCCAATGATACTAAACTGCGTTCAGCCTCCTTGCGACAAGAATTCTTCACAGCAGTAGAGCATTTCTCGTTTGAATTTGCGTATTTTTCTATCATGCCCACGTTTCAAATATTTACGATAGCCTTCATTGGGCGATGCACTCATTCAAAGTTTCTCCTCGCCCACCTTGATCTGCCACTGTACTACACCATCATGTTTACCCTGCCAATCATGGCGATGGAGAGCGAAGGTTTCCCATTCAGGCGTAGGGATGCGCGGAAACATCCCCATCTTCACTATAACTCGGCCAGAAAAGAGAGGCGTGACTGACTTAATCGGGCTGCACAGATATTGGATTAATGACTCACATGGCAGTAGTATATCAAGACTTACCAGCCGCAATTAGAGCAAAAATATCTCTCTAGTTCCACCCCGCTTCCCGTGTTGCGATCAATAAACTTCTTCAAAGTATTCTGTCGATCCTCAACTTGAACTTTCTCTTCTTCAATGTTGAGGTTGCTAGCGACATAGCTCCCGGCAACCTTACGGCAGTTGGCACAATGGCAAAGATGACCGCGGCGCTCTGTCCAGAGTTCGGAATCAGTGATGGTGACTCTGATAGACTCACAGAGACATGTGCCCGTCAAAGAGTCGCCATGGGCGGCCACGTCGTACGCATTCGGATCGCCTGTGAGGGAGGGCATACTGGGTGGAATTGGTTTCTCGTCAATCAAATACTTGGTGTAGGGATCCAGAAGATGTTCTCACTAGTCAACCCGGGACATGATCAGTAATGAGTGAAAACCTTGTACAGATATGTTGATTGGTGGTTCCCATCGGCTATAACAAGCTCGGCTATAACAAGTGACATGAACATCGGCCATAGCCGATATCTAGCTCATCCCTCACCCCTCCCAGATCTAACCCCGGATTAGTAAGTAGCGACAGTGATTACATTGACATATGACACTTGCCTAATTTCCCTTTACGAAGAGCTCAAACAGCGTGCAGAGGCAAATGATGTGCCCCTAGCCCACCCCGTCTAGTCCTCATGGCTTCGATATCAGGGTTTGTCGGTGCCATCCTTGGCACCCCATCAGATATTGCGAATATTCGCATGCAGAATGACAAGTCAGTCATTGACAGTGCATCTCCGTCGCAACTATCGTCATGTGGTTAATGCATGGATGCAGATGAAGAGGCAGGACACAGCTGATGAGCTATTCTGGTAATGTTTCAGTTTGGAAAGTAGTAAAGACGCTGTCTAAAGTCGAAGGTTACCATTGGGTCTTCCGGGGGTGGACTCCGAGCTTTATTCGGCTGGGCCCACAGATGACCGCAACACTGGTTCTGTTGGAACAACACAAGCGAATTTACGGGTCTCTTTCGTGAGGCGAGTTACTACAGACCATGTTAGAGCCATTTCAAATTGCATTTGCTTCCGCTGTGAAACTTGGATTGCCGGAGGCAACGCGACCTCTGGACAGTGACAACTCTATTGTACGAGGCCGAGTGCTAAGTTGCGAGCAAGTCATGAAAATTCGACTTCAAGGCCTACCCGCTGCAATTTAGGCTGGGGCTACAGTGTTCCTCCTGTTATTGGGCGGTTTTCCACTTGCTATCGCGCGTCGGCCAGCTTGTATGCCAATTATTGGGCGATGAATCATCCAAAGCGGCAGGCTTGGGGCTTGGAGATTGAGCGGGATTCGTCAATGTGGACCATGACAGCGGATTATACAATCCGTAAGTCACAGCTACAGAGTGTCAGAACCGTTTCATTCACCTACGCGGGCTTCTCGCAACGAATGCCGAGTAGGAAACAGTGATTGCTGAGCTTCAGCTTACGAGGCTTAGGGGAAGCTTGCAGTGCTCGGCATTAGTAGGAGCAATGCCAATGACATCGAATCAAGTTCGGATGTTAACCCAGCAGAGATACTTCCATCCAGTGACAAGCCCACAATTGTACCAGCTTTGTAGAATGATTGATTGGTCGACTAACCCCCTCTCGATGCGTAGACCAACTACATTATTGACCGGGCAACTTTTCCAGTGGTCCAAAAACTTTGACCTGGTTTGACGCGACCAAGTCTAGAACGAAACTCACACGCCGCCAAGCACAAGGACATGTCAAACACAGCATGCCACATCCCTTTCGCAACAGCCTAAAAGCGGCAAGACTACTTTTGCTGTCGGTCACCAGAAGAGAGAGTCCGCATATACCTCATATCTGCTGCCGATTTCTTCCCGGTTTTAGGCCTCTAGTAGCTTCCCGTTGGACGGGTTCTTCCACCAACACTGTGACAACACTGGGCCGTGCTCGGACATCCCAAGCACACGGGTTTGGAGAGCTTTCTGTACAAGAAGACATTGAAGAGGAGACCGTGCCAGACTACAAGGCAGACTGATTTTATCCCGTCCGACTCGGTGAGGTATTCAACTCTCGATACCAGGTCATCGCAAAACTTGGGTATGGCACGGCGTCCACCGTTTGGCTTGCCGGGACCTAGAGTATGTACTCAAATATTTTGAGATCAGCCATCCTATTCTAATGAGTTTATTACAACCAGCAACAATCTCCTTTTAACTTTGAAGGTCTGCGTTGTGGGCCAAGACGCCAACGTCGTAGACAACGAAGTGGTTGTGTCCGAATACCTTAAACGATCCATGCAGAACACCCTGGAAAGCAATTTCTACGCTTGGTATTGGACGAATTCAAGGTCGGCGGCCCGAGAGGAACGCATCAATGTTTGCTCTTCAACCCACTGGGTATAAGCTTCGCCAAATTCCGAAACTTGATTCCTGAGAAACGGTTGAACAACATACTGTTGCAGCAGACATTGCAGCTAGTTCTTCTCGGGTTGGACTTCCTGCATCAGGCGGGTGTCGCTCACACAGGTATTTCCCCTTCCTTTTTTAATAGGCATGGGAGTTGATAAGCGTCTAGATATTTCACCCAACAATATTCTCCTAAGAATACACGATTCGTCGATATTTTCCAAAATTGAGCAAACTGAGCTTGAACAACCATCTGCCCGCAAGATTCTACCAGATCGCATTATCTACCTTTCCCAGCCAATGCCTATTACCTACGGTTCGCTGGTCATTTCCGACTCTGGCGCTGCTAAGATAGGAGACAAGCACACCGGGGACGTCATGCCAGGTGTTTATCGAGCGCCAGAAATAATTATGGGTATGGAGTGGGATTCTAAGATAGATATTTGGTCTGTTGGAGTTATGGTGTGTACACCAAGTACTTCTGCCGCTATAAATGTGCTAAGATGTGCTGACACTACATAGATTTGGGATTTGTATGAAGGAGGTCGGCTGTTCCGCGCTGTGAAGGATGGTCATCTCAACGACGAGCAACACCTAGCCGAAATGGTTTCTCTAATGGGCCCTCCGCCGAAGGAGTTTTTGGAACGCAGAAAAAGGTGCAGCCAATACTGGGATGTAGATGGTAAATCGTGCTATCCGCCAAGTCCTGGCCTTCAGCTGATATTGATGCTTCTCGGCATTATAGGTAATTGGATTGCTGCAACGCCAATTCCTGATCAGTCCCTTGCCACCGCGAGAAACGGCCAAGGGGCGACAATCAAGAGTTGCTCCTTGCTTTCGTGCGGAAGATCTTGCGTTGGCTACCGGAAGATAGAACTGCAGCGCAAGATATCTTCGAAGATGAGTTTCTAGTGAAGACTATACCTGAGGAGTAGATGCAAGTTGTTTCCCGCCGCGGTAGCAGTAGGCTCTGAGTTTTAATTAAAACAAATAATAAGAGTTTGACTCGTTTGGGATTCTAGAGCATCGAACAACCGAAGCTGTGCGAAGAGGAGACTCCGGAGGGATGGGACCACATGCAAGTTCAAGGCTACCACATGATCGAAGAACGTGCCTGTGAAGTGCAGACACGAGTATCCATCTCATCAACTCCTGAGAGTAGCAGTCACAATATAGCGACCACTACCGAGGACCTATGCGCGCAACATGAACTGCTCTCTGCCGTTTAGTTTTCCCAAAACGGGACTTTTAACGTTTCCTCATCGCGAATCTAAGTCACATCAAAGCGGGTTCTCTGCTCTCGCCTGATGGCCCAGTTGTTGTAACTCCAGCTTCTCGTCTCATGCCACAAGCAAAAGCCAATTAGCACCCCTGTAAGAACCTAGCTTAATACCCAACCCCGCATCATATGTGTTACTTGGCGGCATCGAGATTGGCTAGCTTGGTTTAGTTCCTGTCTTGCTTCAATGGGAGGGAGAGTTCACCCAACGGGAGCCAAGCTGCTCCGCTCTCCGTTCCGACAGGATCAGGTGAGCTTTATGGCAAGTTCAAGATGTTAACCAAAGCCGCTGATATTATGCCGTCTCGCACAGTCCCTAGCCAACGTATGTTTCTGGATTAGCTGATACACACGAAGTACGCAGATACAACAGCGACGAGTCTCACACCAGGGGATCAGTGGATAACAATAGTCAATACTGGAATCTGGCTGTATCTTCATGAGCAGTGGCCAGAAGGGAAGCAGCTCGACTTACCCCGCGAGCTCTCTCGGATCGGCACATAACCGTGGTCCGAGATGTGTCAACGGTGCCTCGGCTGGGTCAGTGCACTAATAATGTGGGGAAACGGCAGGTGCAATCCACCTCGTTGTGACGTATTTAAGTCGTCTCAAATTGAACCTGTCATAACATGCAACTTCCCCTCAAAACATCTCATCACAATTTCCAATACGTAATCAACAGCAAAATGACCGAGCAGAAGATCACCAAGCAACAGCCGGACCAAATTCCCTGGGACCCCCAGTCCACTTCGTTCCCGTCTCGCAATGAGCTCCCAAGAATTTCTGGAACACCTGAGGATTCTGCCTGGGTGTGGGGAGAGAATGACAACGTTCGGTCCACCGCTTCCAAGTTTGTATCCTACTGATTCGTTTCCAGCTTGGCCGATTGAACCTTCTCACTCCTCAGCGAGTGTCGAGAGCTGCGGCGGAGATCAGAACTGGAGAGGTTGTGCCAGTCAAGTATGACCAGTAATTCTTCTTAATACACGCCCGGCTAACAGGTTCCTATCGCAGCCTCCCATTAAATATCCCTGAAGGGCCTGCATTTGGACGACAGTGCTTCCAGCATGAAATAAAGACTGTGGTTCCAGGTATAGCCTATGATGATATTTATAGTATGAACACACAGAGCGGAACACAATGGGACGGGTTTCGGCATGTATGGTGGCTGGGTTTCTTGTGTAGAGGGTTCCAGGCTGACATTTAGTAAAGTTCGCCCATATCGCCTCCAAAAAGTTTTACAACAATGTGAGTTTTGGTTCCATGCGAGTTCACACGCTAAAAATTCATCTTAGACCACAGGAGACGACATCTTAGGTCCCAATTCCAACACAAAGTGTTCAATTCATCATTGGGCCGAGCGTGGTATCGCTGGCCGTGGTGTATTGCTTGACTACCATGAATATGCATCGAAAAGGGGCATTGCTTTTGACCCTTTTGAAACCTCCAAGATCTCATTTGATGAGCTTGTTGCTTGTGGCAGAGAGGAGGGCATCGACATTCGACCCGCAGCTCAGGGAGGTGACATCCAAATTGGCGACATGCTCTTCATTCGGAGTGGTTGGGTGGAAGCTTACCACAAGAAATCTCCGGACGAAATGAAGGAGATCTCATTGAGACATCATGTCAGTGAGCGATTTGGCGGTTTATCTCAGGAGCCAGCCATCTTGAACTGGCTACACGACTCGTATTTTGCGACCGTTGCTGGCGATGCTCCCACTTTCGAGGCATGGCCACCAAGTGAAGGCAAGTGAATCATGGAAATCCTCCAGTTGCGAGCACTATGCTGACTAGTCTGAAGGATACTATCTCCACGAATACATCCTTTCTCTCTGGGGGATGCCTTTGGGTGAAATGCTTCAACTAGACAACCTAGCAAAAAAGTGTCGCGACCGCAAGCAATGGACCTTCTTTTTCACCAGCGCACCAGCAAACTGCTTAAGTGAGTCTGCAAGTCCTTGGAGTTCATAATGGCTGCTAACGAGATTTGCAGATGGCGTTGCGTCCCATGTGAATGGACTAGCAATTCTGTGATGACCATTGCAAGTTTCCATTGTTAGGCATACAGGCCACGGCGTGCCCCGGACAGCTACCGAGGCCAATTCAGGTGCTCTCAAATCCTTGGTCGATGCACAGCTTGGTACATTGGAGCTAGATACTTACTCTCCAAGCTGCTTTTAGCACGGACTGCTGGAGTGAATATTCTTTGCACTGAGCATGCGTTCAACAGTCAGGAGTAATCCGTCGGTTACATTTTCACATAACCAACTAAGCAACAAACAATTATCGAATATGACAATGAATACGCCGCATTCAAGGAGTCAAGCCCATCTTATATCAGTGATTATGTTCTACTTCCATGGACCTTACAGAACAAACTCGACAGCTCGTGCCAGGTCGTCGTTACCAGCCTACCCATAGTACAATCTGTCATAGAACGACCATGTTGACAAATAATTATCCATTGGGACGTGACATGCTCGCCTCCTATCGGAATGAGCGCCATTATTATCTCTCTTGAAATGATAACTATCGCCCTGAATTGCATTTGATGACGTCTCACAGGACGGACCCGTCTAGATAAGAAGCCCAAGTGCACGGGGAAGCCAAGAGATAAGTGACAAAGAGGTAAAGCGCATATCACAGGTATAGCAATCGCAAGTGGGGATGGGTGAGACCCGATTGGTTAAGTACCAACGTGGAGGATTTGTCGCGCACGGAATGGGTCCGCGGGCGGAGCTTTTAGAGAAGGCAGTTGACAGCGACTGGAATAATCTCACATTTGAGGAATGGATCATCTCTGTACGTAGTAGGAATAAAGGATAAGTGCCCGGAGTCCCGGACCGCGGTGTGTGTATGACTCTCCGTGCGAAATGGCGCTGTAAAGAAAGCGCCCGCATCAACGAGCGCGGACAGAGGCGAGACCGTCACCGAACGGTAGCGAGTCTTGGCGGCTGGGTTGGTTGTTGCGGACAGTTGAAGAGCACCTTTACGGCGCAAGGAGACCGAATTTAGGCAGATGACTGGCCCTGAGAAGCAATTGTGACGAGACCTGAGCACTGGGCCTGAAAAGTGTACTCATCACTGTGGGAGTGGGCTTGTTCATAACAATAATTTCCTGGATAAAGCGCTGAGAAGACAGCGAACTTGGACAGTAGAAACCTGAAATTCAAGAATAAATCGCCTCTTTTATCACCAAGGCATGCCGCGTATCCGCTTACTGTTGGGCTTCGGCTTGGGCGCCTTTGCAACAGATTGTCCCTAATCAGCACTTTTGCAGATGTCAACCAGGATGAAGACCAAGCATATCAAGGGTCCAGACCGTTTCGATTGAGATTACAAATACTGGTACGAAGAACCACAGCGGTGCTGTATCTAGTGATTCAAAGTAAGTAGATGATACCGACGAGCTTAGTTTCCTGGGACCGAGACATTTCGTGTCTACCTCAGACGAATCGCAGATTCTAGGCGTCTGGTCCACAAGAGAGCCAACGCAATCAAGCATGAAAGAGAGGTCATTCAAACCACGGGTATTTATCGATGCTTAAAGCCCGTGGGCCAAGTTAATTCATGTTCCCAGAAGCTCATCACAAGGTAAGAGAGAGAGAGGTCGTGCCATGACTGGCCCCAGAAACTACAGCTGGTGTTTTCTTTCAGCTCCAGATCGTCGAACCTGACGCCACAGCCTCGGCCCAAACCTTCGAACCTTGCGCCCGGAGCTTTGGAATCTGGGGATGCATCTCCTTCACGCTTGCAGGGCTTAGAAGTAGCTGACTGTGGACCTTGCCGCCTGCGCGGGCATGCACTTCGACGGTAACACAAGCGAACCCTGCCTGCAGGAAATCACAAGCTTCTGTGAACCCAGCGAAGCCCGTGTTGATTACGGAGATGCCGGTAGTCTGCAGCTGGTCTCTACCGCTTATCTTGGTATCTAGCTTAAGTCTCCCAAACAAGTATTTGGTCAACTTGTGGTCCCTACTGAAGCCCAAGAAGAGAGGGACGTTTCTTCCAGCCACGGAACGAGGTTCAGGTATTCAAAAGAGAACGGTTCTCGTAAGAAGACCAATACTTGAAAGTTCTACCAACACCATGGTCTGATGTAATACTACTTCCGTCACAATGATCGGGGCAGGATATGGCATGATGAATCCAGGGAGGCCTCATTTATTGAACACTAACGCCGCTTACTACGCGAATACATTGCACGGTCCACTGTCTCAAGCGACTGTCGTGATGGCGCTCTGCCTACTGCACATTGGAGGTCGCCTCTGGCATGTTCTTCAGAAGCTACCAGTAGAGGGCGTTGTTCCAAAGGTGAGGGTGGCAAACCAAGCTGTCAACTTCCCAGATGGTTTCCAGAAAACATCTTCAAGATAAACTGATGAGAAAATATGTCACATCGATTGGACTCGGCTTTGCCTACCATCTTCTCCTTGGTTCGGGTAATGACATTATCAGCACGGAGCGCCCTGCTCGGTGAGGACCCACATACCACAGTCTGCGAACGGTCTAGTTCATAGACGCCGACGAGGTTGAGAGAGAAGGTCACAGCGAGGCGAAAGAGGCCTGTCGTCGCTCAGTGCTGCTTCTTCCAGTGGTCATTGCTCGACGCAATCACTGTCCTTATCATTACCAATCCACTTGACATGCTTGGGCCCTTGTGCTCCTTGCAAACGAAATGACTGTTGCTTCCCCCGCCATGTGATCTGGGGTAAGCAATCCACTTCGGCCACTTGTGCGTTTTTCCATCTGAGATGCTGCTTCTTGTACGTAATGATGTGGTAAGAGAAATCCATTTCACGATCGGGCTCATGGAGATATCGTGCAACCCCGCGTCCAGGGAAAGCTCAGGGAATCGGTTCTGGGGAATCATCGCCAAGGCGGCCAAATGTTGGAGAAGGCGGGAAATGACTGAGAATAGACCAGTATGCGACATGGGAGTCGACTCCAAATCTCCACCTCACGACTACCAAGTCTGAGCTCCAACACGCCACAAGTTTGAATGAAGTAGGTTCTCAATCACCCTAGGTCTTTCTCAAAGTTTCCGTATCTTCTTCTTCATACCACAACTCGCATCAAAGAAACCCTAGTGCACTTGTTGCTGCTTGAGCTGCTTGAGCTGAGCCGAATTGGTGGAATGGAAGTGTTCAATGGCTACGGACCTCCATGTTTTCCAACACTTGCATCTACGATACAATAACTGCCAATTTCCTCTTCGTAGATCCCGCCAATGGATTGCTTGACGCCTGAACTCGAACACCGTTGCTCAAAATGCCGAACACCTAGCTACCTGTCCCGCGACAAAGGTATTCCCCGAGGGCACCGTAACATTAAACTGTGAAGCCATCTATGAACTTTAGTGACAGCTCAGTATACTGTAACGTGATGTAATTCCTCGTGCCGAGGCAGTGGTCCAGGTCTTGCCAAGGCCCGTTAATGCATCTCACATCGGCGCGAGTCAGACCAAGACTTATCCATCGTCAGCCGGGATGACAACCTCACCAATTACAGCCGCAACAAATCTCAGTAATCTAGAGCTCGGGACTCCCCCGTGAAGGTCTAGAAGCCACAACTAGACTGTATGTGGTTTCTTTTGCTACACTTTGCATGCTTGAGAGTCCCAGTCGGCGCAGTCGCTACCCCAGATTCCTTCCCCCGCATTTGAGGCGTGGCCTTCCGTCTTGAGTCGTGCCCTCAGAAATAGGGTAATACTTAGCGAACGCGTGAGAGTCAGGGCTCCACGCTCACCTCCAACAGGCCGTGCACACCCTGAAGTCCATCCATATCGTTTCTTGATATTGCCGTCACTATCTAGACCCAAACTAAATCCTGTTCCTTATCACAAATCAGCAGATCCTAGCTTCCGTCTTGACTCTAGCTGATAAGGCCCGGTCATCTTGCGTATACGCCGAGCAGTTGATATATAGCTTGCCATCCCTAACCGAGCAAAATGCTTGCTTTTCTCCAACTTCCAGCTCAACCCACCATTTCAACCTCCTCCAGATTAGTGACCCATGACCATTCTTCCCCTCTTTGTTCAGTCAGAGTAAATCATCCTCACCATGTCTCTCAAGGACAGTGGCAATGAGAAGGGGCCCGAGGGCGTCGACCTCGCCCGAACCGAGTCGTATGGAGCCGGTGATTCCGAGGCGGCGGGAGTGGCCGACCTTAGCCGCACCGAAACCAAACGAAACATCAAATCTCGTCATGCGCAGATGCTGGCGATTGGAGGCACCATCGGAACTGGTAAGGTTCACCATGATGGTCTTACTTGAGGCGTACTAACCATCTTACAGGTCTCTTCGTTGGTGCCGGTCAGGCCCTTGCCATCGCGGGTCCTGCCAACCTCTTCATGGCTTACAGCATCATCTGCTTCTTCGTTTACGGAATCGTCACGGCCGTTGCCGAGGTTGCCGCATACCTCCCCTCACCGGGCTCCTCAATGTCATCCCACGGTACTCGATTCGTCTCCAAGAGCATGGGCTTCGCCATGGGCTGGCTCTACTGGTACTCATTCGGGATCCTTGTCGCCTACGAAGTCACCGCTGCCTCTCTCGTCATCAACTACTGGCCGAACAACGTCCATATCGCCGTCTGGATCACCCTTATGCTCCTGGTAATCATTTGCCTGAACATGGCGCCAGTGAAGTGGTATGCTGAATCGGAATTCTGGTTCGCTTCCCTGAAGGTCCTCATGATTCTCGGCCTACTTCTACTGGCCTTTATTCTGGCTGTTGGTGGAGGACCCGACGGAAAGCGAATCGGTTTCTCCTACTGGAAGGACCCCGGAGCAATGAACGAATATCTTGTCGAGGGCACTGCTGGGCGGTTCTGTGCATTCATCTATGCTCTGACATTTTCCATGTTCTCTTTCAACTTCGGTCCCGAACTGATCGTGCTTACGTCCGGAGAGATGCGAAGCCCCAGAAAGAACCTTCCTACCGCCGCCACGAACTTTGTCTGGAGGCTGATCGCTTTCTACGCACTCGGTTCTCTCGCCATCAGCGTTATCTGCCGAAGCGACGCCCCAGGTCTCACAGACGGTGGATACGGCGCTGCCGCGTCTCCGTGGGTCATCGCTATCAAGCAAAGCGGCATCAAGATCCTTGATTCCATTATCAACGGCGGTATCATTCTCTCTGCCTGGTCGTCCGGCAACTCGTTCCTGTACATGTCAAGCCGATCGCTCTACTCAATGGCCAAATCGGGCAACGCGCCCGCCATCTTCGCCCGCTGCAATCGCTGGGGCGTTCCGGTCTATGCCACTCTTGCCAGTGCGCTCTTTTCCCCCCTTGCCTATCTGAACGTTGGAAACTCGACGAGTGAGGTCTTCAACTGGTTTATCAACATGACCAACACCGCTGGATTTACCTCTTGGGTCTGCTGTTGTATCATTCTCTTGAGGTTCCGAAAGGCTTGCAAGGCTCAGGGTGTCACTGATATTCCCTTCCAATCCTTCTTGCAGCCATATGCCTCCTGGATCTGCATGGTCTTCTTCATCTGTCTGCTTGGCCTGAATGGCTTCAGTGTCTTCTTCCCTGGTCATTGGTCTGTTTCGGGCTTTCTGACGGCCTACATTGGTCTGCCTATTTTCCTGGCCATTTATGGAGGGCACCGCATTTACCACTGGAACGAGTCTTGGATTATCGACCCGTCTGAAGTTGACTTACATACTGGCTTGGATGCTATCAAGGCTCTCGAGGTGGAAGAAATTGAGCAGGATGTTCCTGAGAAGGGTGGCGTTAAAGCGAAGGCCTGGAGAGTGGTCAAGTCTTTGTGGGAATAAACGAACGCACCTATTTATAAGCTCAGAATCCGAGCCGGAAGCAAGAGACTATAAAGACTAGGTACTACTATAGAACAACATCATTTCTATTTCATAAACCCACCTCAGGTCTCTAAATATGTAGATGTGAAAGTTGAGAAAGTTCCGAGGTAGTGTAACGAGTGGCTTCTTGAAGCGCGCGGTCGTTTGCCTCGTTCATAACCAATGTTCAAAGAAGACGATTTTCTACATTTGCAACTTAAAATAGGAATAACAATAAAAGGTCCCCTTTGATTGAGCCATGTTTTATCATGACTGGCGTCGAATTGATGTTCATTTCGCGTGATGGAATTGAGCTGCCTGAACAACCGGCGTCTTGACGACTCATAATTAACGGCGGTGACTGACTTGGAAGAATTGACAGGCTGGTATTGTGGAAATGGCGTATAATAGACTGGTGCTCTGCCGTGGTAACTGAGGCTCCTCTCCCCAACTTAGCTCTATTATAGTTGTCACGCATCCATTTTCAAAAAGTTGGTTATTTTGCCTACGTAACTTGTTCACCAACAAAATACGAGTCAAGCACCCCGAAAGGCATTGTAAAACTGGTAATTAGGAGCGAATCTGCGGCGCACTAGTCCAGCCTGAGTCAGAGCCGGATTAGATAAGCCACCGGTCGGCAATTGAGGGAGCTCCTAGCGAGACCGGAGCGGCACCACCAAGGCCCGGAATCGTCCGACCTCACCTATTTATGCGACATCTGCGGGTGGTTGACGTCAAGAATACACCGCATGCGTTGAGAAGAAGCCAAGAAACAATCATGTTCACGCGCTCTGTATCGAGATGGGGCTCTAGGTGCCCTAGGAATATCCAGAAGCTCTGTTTCAGCTCAACGGCAACTGTGAGAGCCGACTTTACTCATGCGGTAAGTCGCGAGCTGGGCTTCGCAACCACTCGGTTTATCGAAACCTAGAAAACTGACATTCATCCAGGTGATTGGAGGTGGCGTTGTTGGGCTGGCTGTTGCCCAAAGGCTTGCCCAGCGCGACAACACGTCAACCGTTCTCATCGAGCGAAATGAGGGAATTGGCATGGAAACAAGCTCGCGGAACAGCGAGGTCGTTCATGCCGGCATTTACTACGGGACCGACAGCCTCAAAGGGAGCCTTTGCATCCGTGGAAAGGAGCTTCTATACGAATTATGCGACAAGGCCGACATTCCTTACCGCCGAACAGGCAAATGGATTGTGGCCCAGGACGACGCCCAGTATCAAACCCTACAAAAGATCTACGCGACATGCCAAGATCTCAATGTTCCAATGCGATGGGTTGGCCAGAAGGAGGTCGAGAGAGATGGCGAAGGAGTAGTGGCGCGGGCTGGAGTTCTCGAGAGTCCAACCACCGGCATTGTCGACTCACACAGCTTGATGTTGGCATTGCAAGGTCGCTTCGAGGAATCCGACGGCATGATGGCACTAAATACTCATGTTGTTGGAATAACTCCGCTGGGAGACTCTGGTAGTATGGGATGGGAGATTGAGGTGAAGGACGCGGCAACCTCGGAGACGTCAACAATAACGACGGAAATACTCATCAACGCGGCGGGACTCGGTGCAGTCTCAATCCACAACATGATCACCCCTCCCGAACGGCACAAGAAGATGTACTACGCCAAAGGCAACTACTTCTCCTACTCTTCATCCTCGCCAAAGATCTCCCGTTTGATCTATCCCGTCCCTGCGCCAGGGGCCGGTGGCTTAGGGACTCATTTGACACTCGATCTCGGAGGTAGAATTCGGTTTGGCCCCGATGTCGAATGGGTTGACAGCCCAGATGATCTCACTGCCAACGATAAACAGCTCCAGTTGGCCATCAAAGATATAAAGCAGTACCTGCCTGCAGTGGATGAGAGTTGCTTGGCAGCTGATTATGCGGGTTTGCGACCAAAGCTGGCAAGGGGTGGGGGAGGTGTTGACGGTAAAGGATTCTTGGACTTTATTATCCGTAAAGAGGAGGGGTACGATGGTTGGGTGAATCTCTTGGGCATCGAAAGCCCAGGCTTGACGAGCTGCTTGGGAATTAGTGAGAAGGTAGACTCTTTACTGTACGGTTCCTGATATCCAACAACGAACATAGAGCAAAAGTCTAGCTCTGTCGGGCTTAAAATAAGCCAATATCAATACTAAATGAACAAACAAGCTTTTGGTTTCACTTAATGAATAAAGAACAGTTAATCATCGACTTGGGGCACGCCTCAACAGTGGGCAAGAATCTCGGTACATTTAATTTGTAGACTCGTTCTTATAAACTCAGTTAACATGTGATCACTAACCTTCCATGCCTTTGTTTTAATACTTCTGAAAAGGCCGTGGGTTCCGTTTTGTTGAAGTGATTTACAATCGTCGCACAAACCCATCAGTCATATCCATTCCTCCGGGGCAGAGACACCAACACTGCGATGTAAGCAAGCGACGCAGTCTAACTAATTGGCCCTATGGTGTATGCGGCATACTCTGATTCCTGCTTAAGGGCTTCAGACGTTACCCGGGTCAGATCTCAATATTACCGACGATGGAATGGGACAGAAGATTGGGGCAATACTGAAGTCATACCACGGTAGAGATCTTGCGATTGCTCTCATCTTGTTCCAGTCCTAGGCAATCTCGAGCCTAATTACAGTCGGCTTTCTCTTTGTGGAATGAACCAATTCTCTTTCACAGTATCGCATCAGCGGGAAAAGGAAGATATTTGAGAATTTCTTTTTATTTATTGGCCGTTGTACACGCTCTACATATCCCTATTTTAATCTACAGCTTCGAAAGCAGTCCATCAGGTTGAAGAATTGATAGATGCGCCCTGGAAATATCGGCAACAGTTCGGGTGCTGCGGCATTCATTAGTCAACTTCTTCTCTGAAGACGGAGTGTTTCAGGTGACTTACCCAGCAAGTGCCATGCACGTAATAAACTCATCGTACAAAATGTCAAGAGCAAGTTTCACGCCTCTCTCTCCATCATACTATAGCAATGCGATTAGTCTCTGAGGCGCAGTGTCAAGGATTCAGCAACTTACAGCCAAGCCCCACAGCGCAGGGCGGCCAGCAAGACAAAAGTCTGCTCCCAAAGCGAGGGCCTTGAATATGTCGGTGCCGCGACGAATGCCGCCGTCGACTGCGATTGGGATACGACCCTTGGCAACTGGTGCACATTCGCGCAGAGTATCGAGGGTCGCCGGGACAGAGTCAAGTTGACGACCGCCGTGGTTGGAAATTATGATGCCGTCCAGACCATGCTCAATGGCGAGCTCAACGTCATCGGTGGTGTAGACTGGAATCTGGTCAATGCCCTGTGTGTGCTAGTGAATGTGGTTATACTGACTTCCTTTGCCCCAGAGCTGCATCTTGGTGTGTTTTCTAAAGAAAGAAACCAACTCGTCCCATTCAATCGCGTCATCTGCAGGCTGTATGAGCGTGTGTGTCCCTGAGGGGAGGGATGGGGTGTCCCCCACTTACCGTAAGCCATCGCATCCCCAACATCTTCAAGATTGGAGACATCGACTCCAGGAAACAGGTTAGGGTACTCCATTCCCTTGGGAACGCCGAATGAGTTTCGGTACTCATTCAGTCTTCTGCCCAAACGAGGTCCATCTAGTGTCAAGAACATTGCCTTGAAACCAGCAGCTGGTAGTTACTCGTTAGTCTCCCAATTGAAAGATTTGCAGGACAGGAGACGACAAACCCTCAGCTCGTTTAACCATAGTGATCATGGCATCTCGGTTTTTTAGAAGACTGATCTGCATGCCGTAGGGGTTCCCGGATGATTCGGCTATCACGTCCTCGAGGGCAATTGTGGAATAGCATGAGAGCCCCATGGGAACTCCAGCGGCGGCTGCGGCTCGAGAGGTGGCTACCTCTCCGTCGGGGTGTGCCATGGCTTGCATGGCAGTGGGAGAGAAGCCGAAGGGAAATTTGACCTTGACTCCAAGGAAATGAGTGCTGGTGTCGAGATTGGAGACATTCTTCAGCACCCGTGGTCGGATTCGATACCGGTCATATGCCGTCTCGTTGTCCCGAAGGCTGCGTTGAGGTTAGACAGTTGACGTATAGAGGGCGCAGATGACTTCTCACGTAATAAGATCCATCGCTCCTTCATTATAGTATTCTGTTCATTGTCAGATTTACCCTATCACGGAAACTGTTGTTAGAGGGAGAGTTTTACCGCCGGTGCTCTTGGACAGCTTCGCCGATCCAAGCCTCTTGAGGTCTTCCAAAGAACAGACCTGAGGGTCGTATGTGCGTCCACGGTTCGCCATTGCTGCTAGACTGGACTGGGGTTGACTGGACCTGAGAAGTGTATCCAACAAGACTACGAATACAGAGAAGAAAAGAACGTTGCTTGATAGAGACTACTGAGGGCACTATGCACGTTGTGAGGCTGCGATTTATGGTTCTCCGGACCCCGGATCGCTATCTATGGGTTAACCCGATTTGGCCTCGTCGCCCCGCCGCGAACGGCACTACGTGAGTGCTCCGCGGTTATCCGTCACTGGCATGGCGGCGAGCTTGCGGTGCTATCGTTACTAATGAGTGTGATATCGCTGTGGGCTGCCTTGTGGGCCTGGGCGCGGAGTCATGTGCACTGGCGGGACAGACGGCCTACAGTTCGGCTCCGAGAGTTGACTTGGCTCTGCTGACCCTAGTCCCAACTGTCCGAATGTCTGGTAGCTGTGCTCTCACTCGCTGTGCCGTCCTTACGCTCCAAGTTGCCCCCGGAGTCGGGCTCCGTCTTGACTCGGCACGGCTGCGAGCTACACCGCCAACGCGGATCCCGACACCGGGTTCGGTCTCGGCCGCGCCTCACCACGTCGCCATAAGTTACCCGTGCTGATTCGGGCATGAACTGCCTGCACTGGTGCATCACGCAGGAGGACCACAGGTCTAGCGATAAAAAGAAGCAAACCCCACCAACAACGGACGGGTCATGTGCGCCTTGGAGTAATATTTGCTTTGGTCGTTGCCGGCACGTCGATATCGCGACATCACATCTGAGAAGTGCAACCGCATGCGAGATAATTCCAAGTAAACCGGGATAAGGGAGTAATCACCCCATTTACTACAAATGCAATATCTAATACGCCGTTGTGTTTATGCATCCGTCTTCGCGACCCCTCAAACTGTCCGGAGAACCCGCCATGCTTAGTACTCGCCCTTGGTCAGCTCGCCATTCGACTTCCAGATCTCATATTCGAAATCGGGCTGGAACTCCGTATATAGAGTTTCCTAAGGTGGCATAAAATTAGTATCCGAGGCCTGAAAACAAGAGTGTTGGGGAAAGTCGGCTTACCGGGTCAGCGTTCACCTTGGCCGTGAATTCGGCCTCCTTGTCGCCGATGAACCTCTTTTCGAGACCCGTGGCCTCAACTAGAAGTTGCACTTCGCAAGATCGTTCCATGAGCGTGTAGAGATACGCCGCTTCGTCGACAGTCCCACCCGTCGTCAAAAGGCCATGGTTCTGCAAGATGGCGACTCGACCCTTGTCTCCCAAAGCCTGGGCAATCTTCTCGCTCTCGTCCTGCTCAAGAACAACACCTCCGAACATCTCGTACACGACCTGGGTACCCCAGAAGTTACAGGTATCCTGGCTGATGATATCGAGAGGCTTCCCAAACGTTGACCAAGCCTTGCCGAATGGAGAATGCGTGTGACAAGCCGCGTGGATATCCGGTCGAGCCCTATGGATAGCACTGTGGATCATGAAGCCAGCGGCGTTCACGGCTGTCTTGTTGCCGCCGATTACCTGGCCTTGCTCGTTGACTTGGACCATATCACTGGCCTTGAGCATGCCGAAATGTTTACCCAGCCTATTTCGTATGTCAGCGGGTTGCTGTCTTAAGCAGCAGAGGTACTCACGGGTTAATCCAAAAGGTGTCTGTTTCAATCGGGTCGCGAACGCTGATGTGACCACTTGTGCCCTCAGTATACCCCTTGCGAGCAAAGACCCTAAATGCGCCGGCCATGTGTTCCAACTGCCACTGCCGCTTCTTGTGCAGATCGTCAATCTGGGGTATGCCGGGAAACACATATCCACCCGTCGCGAGCGCTGCCACGCCAGAATGCTCCTGGGCGGAAGCAGGGACGGGAGCATCGACCTCGGCTCGGGACGAAGCATCGAGGGCAATTGACTCGTGAGGAGTGGTAGTGGTGGTGGTGGTAGTAGTAGACATTTTGCTGATGTTTTCCTGGGCTCTTTGGGATGCAAAAGAACGATCTAATTGCGAAGATTCAGTGCGTGATAGTGCTGCAGTGGCTGTGGCGCCTCGTCAAGTTATAGAATTTGATTCGATGATTTCCATTGACGTAAACGGTTGGTGATGCTTGTGGCGAAGGAGTTTACACGCCTGAGTGCTGGCTCCCCGTTCTACGTAGTCTAGCAGATGGATGCACCCAACACAACACCACCATCTTTTTGCCTTCTAGCTCGTCACGATGGCGCCAAAACATCGCTAACGGCAGCACCTAGCGAAGGCTCCACGATCTGTCGCCGTCAACTTCCTCATTCTTTAAGCCGGCTCGAGCCATCCCTGTCCCCACTCAGGGGGGAGTGGACCCGTGGAGAAGTGATAGTCGGCAACCAATCGAGAACGAGATGATTCAGGAATGCTATCTTCCCCACAGATACGAGCCATTGCCCTAAGTCGATACATATCATGGGAGCAGTTGTCGCCTTCGCTAGGAATTTCCCTTTATCACTGCACGCCCCAAAGCGGAAGTACGTTGACGGATTCACCAGATTTCTTTCCCCACCAGCTCTCGCTCTCCAGTCTCCAGTCTCCACGCCCACGTTGCTCGCCGTTGTATTCACTTCGGCTTTTTTGGGTCTCCGGCTCCATGTCACTTCACTCTCGCGCGGGCTACCAACCCCGGAAACACAGCAAGACTTTTACCGGGTGCTGGACATGCCGCGGCCGCAAGGTCAAGTGCGATGAGGAGCGTCCTGGCTGTCGGCAATGCCGCCGGAAGAACCTCGAATGCCAGGGGTACGGCGTCCGTCTGCACTGGATGCAGCCCGAGACAGGGCCTATTGGCAGCAATGTCGATCCACTGCCCCAGCTGCCTCGGGCCAAGTCGCAGCGAAGTCAGATCTCCATCGGTGCGTTCATATTCCTTTCCTGACTACCTTATACGGCACTTACATCGTCTAACTTGTCTCGCAGAACCAATGAAATCAGTCCTGCCGTGCAATGAGATCGACGAGATTCTTACTTCCATCGACACCCTTGAGACCAGTCAAGTCGGCTGCTTCGGCGTCTTCGGAGCTGGTGACTCTCCTCGCGCCTTCACACCCCTGATTGCTGCATCAAGTCATGGACCTATGTCCATTGACTCTTCTGATTCCGAACACTTCATTGACCAGCTTGACAACTCTGATCCGTTCAACGTCTCAGAGGCTCTCCCCGTTGCTGTGTTTCTTGATGCATTTAGCCCATCCGAGTTCCTGGGCCCAGACTCCCTAAACCTCTTTGACTTTTCAACACCATGCTTCACGTCAGAGGACTTTACCACCAACCCCTACGAGTCGACAGATCTAGTTCAACACAAGCCCAAGGATAGTCTCAGCTTTGAAGTTTCGAGTCCGCGCTTCCACTACAATGCCTGGGAGACGCTCTCCCACCCCATCCCTCGCTGTCCGGCGGAATCATCCCTCACAAAACAAGAACAGTTTCTCATGTCCCATTACGTGAATCGGGTTGTGCGGCTTTTCTGCGTCATCGATAATGCCAAAAGCCCTTGGAAGACTATCCATCTGCCTCGTGCACTTCAAAGTATTGGTGAACTCACCATTGTCGGATCAACCTCCAGGATACAAGGTGCCCTACGAAACGCTCTGTTGTCAATAAGCGCATTTTATCTGTCCAACGACAACAAATCCCGATCCCGCGATGAAGATGCCCTCAAGTGGGCAAACGAAGCGGCATGGTTCCGATGCAAAGCAATCAAGCTTCTCAAGGATGCTGTCGAGAATGACTTCTACTCTGTGCCCAAGCCAAAGTACAAGGAATTCCTCGCGACCATGCTGTCGATGATCTCGATCAACGTACAACGTCCCTCCCAGTCTGTCTTGGTTATTTCGTACTAACGCTCAACCTAGGTCATGTCAGGAGATTTAGATACATGTGGTGTCCACCTTGATGGTGCTTGGCGCTTAATGACCCACGCAAGGAACTGGAAGTCCAAATACTCAACAAAGGCTCGCGCCCTTCACCGCATATACTTTTACCTACGGACGATATACGAAAGCACCGCTCTGTGGGATCAGACCGAACGCGCCTGTCTAGAAAACACATCCGAGGAGTCTTCTACACCAGCTCAAATGTCCACAAAGGTCACCCTACCTCCAGCTGACGACGGATGCCCTCCAAGCAATCTGATTATACCCGACTCCATGGCTCGCATGGCCACTTACGAAAGCATTTACGGTGTCCCTCAAAAGCTCTTGGTTCTTCTGACGAGGGCTGTTCACCTCATTGGCCAAGTGAACGAGGCAAGAAACAGGGACAGGAGCGGCCTAATACCAGATCACTTATCGAGTCAATGCGACGAACTGGAAACATGCATCATGGACAAGCAGATTGAAGAGGAACTTGAGCGATGGCTGCCAGAAGCCCATAGTTCGAACTCTGACATCATCCGCCATCAAACGCAGGCGTTCCACAATGCCGTTATCATTTACTTTGCTCAACATATCCGTCTTCTCGGACATCGCTATTTGCAACCATACATTAAGGCGGTTCTCGACAACATTGAGGCTATCGAGAGAATTAAAGCAGAAACACAGACACTGGCGGCACCCCTTTACTGGCCTGCATTCATTGCTGCAAGTGAAGCCTTTGAGCAGGATCTGCAGGATAGGTTTAAACGCTGGTACGAGCAGGTCGAATTCTATGGATTTGAAGCTGTGCGGACCGGAATCAGAGTTCTCACAGAAGTCTGGAAAGAGGGACCTGGTCCTGCGAATCGAAAAACAAGTTTGTGGAGGATAGTGGCCACACGTTCAGGTCAAAGTCTCATGTTGACTTGAGGCATACCTGGGCCATACGCAGTCCATATGCTGTTGTCAACTTGAAGCACTTGATCAGTATGGAGTTGCTTGGCTAGTTACACTGTCCAGAAAGACGTACCTGAGGGATTAGATATTGTGGCAACAGGCTGCATGGCATGAGATCAGACAGACCCAAGTTCAGTGCAATAACACTAGACGCGGCCGGGTGCTGGCTGGAATGAAACCACAAAATAGCCCCGCATCTCCAAAATCCGACCATCAAACTGGGTTCATTGAAGTGAACCTCAGAGATGAACTGATATCTCTTCTGTTAGCCACTCATTCAGCGGCATTGCTCGCACAAGTCCAAGGCTTTATCGCCGATTCTGTTGCAATGGCCTCGATAGACGCCCATAGACCAAGGACGCAGATAAGTAGCCCGCTGATGAAGAGCATGACGTTGGCAAGGAATCGACAGGTCTGTTTCCAGCTGTCGAACCAGTTTCCGTAGTGCATCCATAGCCAAAAGACTCCAGGCAGGCCATACGAAAACCAACTGGCGAACAGGGCGGCGATAAGACCGAGAAGGCTGTTGAAAACGGGGATGGACTGAGAAATGACGAGAGACATGGCCCAGATACCGAATGTGACGCCAATCCAGGCAAAACCGGAAAGCTTGGTTCTTCTGACCATGTGTTTGGTGTTGCGGAACATGCGAGAAAAGATGTAAGCAGCCGCGACGTGTCCGTAGATGACTCCGGCGATGACAATGGTTGGAATAGCAATGCCCCAGATTACCTTACGCATGGTGGCTGAACCTGCTGCTGACAAGGCAGGCGATGGGACGTATGTGCCAACATAAACGTAGATGACGATAGCAGCGACAAGATAAATAGCTGTGTCGCAAATTTGGAGGAGCGCCAGAGCCTTGGGCCAGTCTTCGGGTTTCTTGAACTCGGCGATGACACTGAAGAAGCAAGAATGGCTAGCTGATCTAGACGTTAGCTCTGCTACTGTCGCCCGCAGCTTCGAGGTAGTCACTCACAGAATGCAATCGCAATGTTGGTTACAGCCAAGAAAGCGCCTGTAAGTCCGAGCTCCCGTGTGACTTCAATGCTTCCTGAACCGATGGGCCTCTCAATAGCAACGTCTCCCAGCGTTATGAGCACGGCCAGTGTGATGGACGCGCAGGCTATAACTGCAGTTAGCTTGATGACACCGCACCCAACGAATCTTGACGGAACACTCACAAGCCATTGACATGTAGCTTGTACACTTCAACGTCCTGGGGAGGTTGAGGACCCAGAAGATACCCAACCCAACAAACCCCCAGGCAATGGTGCAAGTCGAGCTATTGGTCAGAGTGTGGAGGCAGATTGTCAATGTCAACAGGTGGCTCGCCATGACGAAAACCTGAAAGGTGACTTGGGCCCAGCCGAAAATTTCCTGGAATAGCCGCCCCATGCCAATGGGTCTTCCGATGACCTCGACAGCATCGCCGAAGTTCTGCACAGAAGGATATGCCCGGTGGAACTCCCCCAAAACAAGACCGGAGTATGTCGACAGGACACCCAGAATGAGGATCAAGATTATTCCAGGCACGAGTCCGACGGTCGCTAGGACGGAAGGTAGAGACAAGATGCCGAGAGAGACAGTTTCGGCGATCAAGACAATGCCTCCTTGCCTGCAGGATTCGTCAGTATCCTGCAAATATCTCAACGCACTTCTCTGGGACCATACCACCACGTCAACGTCTTGTAGTTGATCAATTCACCATCTTCTTCTTGTCCCAAAACCACATCTTCCTCTCCAGCGGGGGCACTGATAGTTGGCATTATCTCGGTGATAACGTTCGCTTTTTCGCGGTCGGGGCTGTCCACTGCTCCTACCGTGGTCGTCGAAGAACCCATTGTCGCGGTGACTATCGGCGAGCTTGGTGCTCACTAGTGAGGAAAGATGAATCTGGTAAGAGTATTGGCCAGGTATTTGGTAGTCGATTGCTGTAGAATTGCGCCGAGATTGGGCATAGGAAAGGTTGCAAGTGTTGGTGGAGGAACTGGTAGATGTTTAGGGGAAAGGAACAGGTCTCAACGTTAGAGGCTGGGATCATGTGAACGTCGAAGAACCTTTAGTCTTGCATCATCATGCCGGGGTTATAATTCTGGAACGATATTTTCTACTGCGGGTCATGACTTGCCCACAAGGGTGGCGGCCAAGCCATCGGGGTTCCTGCAAGGATGAAGCTATCACCACATTGGGTTGCAGGCATAGCTGAATTGCCGCAGCAACAATACAATCCATTTTTGACCAAGGTCCATCATTGATCGAGACAGCAGCGCATTCTCTGCATTTAATTACAACACACAGTACCATGATTGCATCTCTTGTCTTGATTTGTGTTCACACTTTCTAGGTCCCAACCCATGACCAACACTTCACCATCGTCGTTCAGGTCCAAATGCCGATTAAATCCAGTAAAACTAGAATAGGTTTCAGAAAGAGAGGAACTATAATTACATTTTCCACAGAAACTAAAAGTCTCTTCTGTGCAAGGTTCTGGAGATCCACGGAATGTTAAACCTTGGGGCGAATGGCAAGGTGACAATACCCATCAAGAAGGGCCGCACAAAAAATCCCAATTGGTACGATAAATCCTAGAGAACGAAGAGGTGTTGGGGGCCTCAAATAATGGGTCTATCGAAAACGGAGATATTTGACGTTCTAGACCTTCCCGGTGAGTCCCATATGGTCGCGAGATCAAGCCAAACCCCAAGTCTTTTCTTCAAATGTCCTACATGCCCCAGAGTTTCCGAGCCAAATCACGCCGGGCGCCGTCCCTCTGCAGTCTCTCGAGGAAATGATCTGCCTTCGTCAGAATATAGACCTAAACTAACGTATCTTTGTGTGCCTCTCCCTCGAAGTCGCCCATCGTTATCTCAGAATCCTCGCACGCGACAGCAGCAAGATAGATGCGGCCAGGTAACACTTATCGAGCAAAGCCGTTAATTTCACTAGCGGATCAGGGGAGTAACGTGCTAACTTAGAAGCGGCACTCGACAAGACCCAGGCAAGCAAGAGGACGGCATAGCCTGTGCCATGCACAGGTGCCGGTCTTGATTGGGCTGTCGAAGCCAAATAGGCACTGCTCTTGTCTCGTGTTGTCACGGTGATCATGGTCATTACGACTGGGTTGTGTTGGCCTGACATCTTTACATGCGCCCTGGTTGTGTCGATCGCTGGATTGGGAAGATAATCGGCGTACCAAATGGGATGAGCTACAAAGTCAAGATCAAAGTGAGGTTAGTCTGCGGCTCAGATCCAGCTGAAAAACACCACCGCCCCAAATTGTATGTGAGCCTCCACTACATGTTCAATCCGTAAAGTCCTATTAGCTACTTGGGCAGCTGAGGCTTTCCCCGTGGCGATCCCCGACTGGCCGCTTACCTGCACAATCCAATATTGCCCCGTATCGGCGTTTCCGCTTACATGCGTCGCTAAGTACTGCGGCCGTCTTCAGTATTGTCCAATGATGTTTATGCTTCCTGCCAAGAATGCCAATCCACAATGTCCGGGAACGGCGATTAGCGTCTCATTGCATGCAGATGACTGGAATGGGGATAGCCAGAGAGCACTCGAATGACGACGGGCTTCAGTGAGATTGCACAACATGGATTGCGAAACTTATGATTGCCCAGCACGTATTTAACGTGAATACCCCGTTGGTTTTCGATTCAACTACCGCCCTCCACTCCACAACATTCAAGCCTGAACAACAGCAATGGGAGCAGTATCACCAACCCACCTATCAATAATCACAGCAAGCACAATATAATGACCCACACATCAATGCTATTCGCCGTTGTTGCTTCTTTTCTAGCTTTGACTTGCTCTGCAGCGGACCCAGCGGCGGTTTATAATGGCGGTCTCAGCAAGGGCAGGGACAATATCAAGTTGCGCATTGCTAACGGAGGCGCTGGCCAAAGTGGTTTGATCAAAGGTACGTCCCACACTAGACGAAAACGGCAGAGCCTCCCTTGACTAATTTTCCCAGAACTCGCCGATGCCTACATCAAAGACCAAGTGAAGGACGGCGAGGATCCATTCCAGGTCGCTTGGTATAAGAGCGATACCACCTACACCATTCAATATCTCCAGACTGGCGAAGTCGACGTGGGCATCACTTACAACGAAGCGGCTGAGAAAATTGCCATTGAACAAGGCATTGCGAGCTCTCCTAGCTACTATGCCTTCCGCGACCACTTCCTCCTTGTTGGCCCTCACTCCAATCCTGCGAAGCTATCCAAGTCGGGCGACGACGATATCTATTCGCTTTTTTCTAGCCTTCGCGAGGCCGCCGAGGGAAATGCGACCGAGCCCCCCGTACGCTTCCTGAGCCGCTACGACAAGTCGGCCACCAATATCAAGGAGACTCTTCTGTGGGCAGGAATTGGACAGGTTTGTTGAAGCACAATCCCACTCAGACCTCAGCTTGATTAACGTTACTGGAGGTCCCCTGGGCCTATGCCTATTCCACTTGGTATCACCAGTTCATCGCTTTCCCGATCCAGGCTCTTACAGCCGCCATCAAGCTCGAGGAGTACACCATCACTGACCGTGGAACCATTCTTTCGCTGGATGAGGAGCTGCGAAATGAGACTTTCATCTACAAGGCTGGCTCCGACAAAGCCAACGATCCTCTCCTGAACCCTGGCCACCTGTTGATTGGAAAGAAGGCGCCCAACGCTGAGGTTGCCCTTAAGTTCGCCAAGTGGCTCGTCAGTAGCAAGGGTCAGGCCGTCGTCACGGGATTCAAGAAGGACGGTGAACAGCTCTACACTGGGGCCCCGAAGAGGTCTGTTTACCGATGACTGGGGGTAGAACACTGATCGTTGAAGTTTTAACTGATGCTGACTGTTCGTTCTTTTAATATATAGAATCAATCGATATTCGCAAGGCATCAGCTGGCATTAGGCCATTGTCCTAGGCGGGTCTCTGTTCAGGGTCCGATGAAAGATGTGCAAATTGATGAAAGAGAATTTACCACTTGAGAAGGAAAACGTGCAGGCTTTAACCTGAGAGTTTCGGTGGATAATAATCAAATTACCAAATTTTGTCACCTGCAACGTGGTGTAATAACAATTGGATTCAATTAGTACGACTACCCTACAACTCCGCAAGTTTGATTCCGGTCATGCTGCTTTTGGTAGGAGGCACCGACCCCGCACACGGAAATAATTGCCCCCGGCGGTTGCCCCGCTTGTTCCACTTCGTTCGCCGACTCCTACTCAAACCCTTCACAGTCTGCAGTTATGACTGGCTGCTGGTGGTGAAGATACCCAAACTCGCCTGCTTCTAAACAGAAGATGCCTTCCTTGAAGAATCCCTGCTCGGAGTGCAAAGGTACGGCAAATCACCTTGCCCGAGACTGCACTGCATCAGCTTCACCTTACTAACCTCGGCTTTGTCCTCTCAAGGCAAGCACCTGAAATGTACGTCGCGGTGAAAGCATTTACTGTTCCAGCCCCTAATGCCTGGAATCTGAAGATGACTGACATACTCTGTCTCTTGAATGAACGGCGTAGGCGATGAAGATACTCTGCAGTGTCGTCGATGTCGCAACAAGAGTCTGCAATGCGTTCGTCCGGGGAGAAAACGGCCGTTTCGTCACGGCTCATCCGCCAAGTATGATGCTCAGTTTCCTGACGCTCAAAATTGGGTGAATAGCAATGCCAGAGAGTGTAAGTTGGTCCCAAAATCAACGCCTTTCGTAGTTCTCACAGGCTTGGTCTTACAATTACCAGTTCGACTACACACGACTCCTCAGGGCCCAGCCCAAAGGATTGCCCCAGAAACTGAAGCCAGCGTGGAGAAATCTAGAAAAGATGTGAACCAGACCGATATTGGACGATCAGCGGGACAGAAGTCTCCCCAGGTCGCTGCTTCCCCAACAACTCCAAACAGCGCTGCTCTCGTCTCGTTGGCGTCAGAAGGTGCCGACGGTGCAGGCCCGCCTCTGGTTTTGGATCAAACACTTTCAGATCACCAAGCTAATTACCACAATGGCGCATCCCCAGTTCTGCCGGTGTTATCACAACGGGGGCCTTCTTGGGGTGGCTTATTAAACAACTTTGAATCAAAGCCGGACAACGATCAAGACCTGGAGGCTATCCAAGAAGCGTGTCTTTTGAGGTACTACGTAAATGAACTTGCGCATTGGGTAAGGCTCCAATCTCCCACACGCGTAGGATGACGTCTTTGCTCACCGTTCAAGTTCGACATCTGCGACCACCGGAGTCGGTTCCAGCTCCTTGTTCCGGAACGGGCAAGAAGCTACCCACCTCTGCGATTTGCTATCTTCGCTGTCTCGGCCCGCCATCTCTGCCGTCTTCCAGAGTTGAAGACACCAAAGGGAATCGTTTATCACGGCCAACTGCTTCCTCACTTGACCCCAGACACCGCCGTTGAGTACATGCTAAAATGCATTCCCGTTCTGAAAGAGTTTCATGAAACTCGGGATGAGGAGACTCGGGAATTGATCATCACGACAGCAGTGATTCTGCGTCAGTTTGAGGAAATCGACGACGACGAAGATGACGAAGATAACGTTGATAGTAGCACTCGTATCTATGGACGGGTCAATTTCCTTGCCATTCTTAATACGGTGCTTAGGAGTTCAAATTCGAGGGATCTCGTCAAACGCCTGGACCTTTTGAATGCTTCTTATTGGATTGCTTTGAGGCAAGAAGTATATTTTGCCCTTCGAAAAGGCTACTCTCCGCAGATGGTCGAACCCCCAGTTGAGTGGGCCGATATCTCGCCAGAAAACAAGCTGGTGATTCACACGAACCAGGTGGCCAAGTGGCACTTTGACGATAGATCCGAAGCCGAATGGCGTGAGTTGAGATATCTTCCGTTGGTTTATGGAAGTCTCAATAGCTGACGGCTCCGCAGAACGACTGAAGGAACAGGAAGAGTATCTTGAGCAACATGTTGCCGGTCAGCTGTCACCAATCCTCTCTCGATCGCCTGATAGAGCAAAAGGCGAGGTATTCCCGGCGATTTGGTACGCATCAACAATGGCACTCACCGGCATGCAACACCTCATGGTTGCCAAGATGATTCTAATTGCCGAGTCGCCACTGCTTGGGTACGTCCCCATCGCCCCATTGGATCTGTATATTTGTTGACTTGGACTAGAAGAGGTGATACAGATGTACGTCTGGCCTATCGCGAAGCAGAGGGTAAAGTTCGCTCCCTAGTTCTTGAAGTGTGTGGTATCGCCTTACAACATCCCGCGACACCACCGGCCATGGTAAATGCGGCTCTCGCAATACAACTCTATGGCAGTTACTTCACTGACCCGTGGGATCGGGAGGCGTTGAAAGGGATTGTGCAAAGGTTCAAGGACCAACGCGCCTGGCCAGTTCCCAAGGCATTGCAACTGTTCAGATAGTGATTAGTGAAGCCGGGGATTGCTCGGAGAGGCGTCATGTGTCCACTCCTGTACCTGGTGATTAGTGTGCTTTATTCCAATCTACTCACAAGTAATTTCCCCAACTTCAACCAGTTGCTTCACGATCTCAGGCAGCGTCTCCAACCAAGCAACAAAGTGACCAACCAAACAGAACCAAGTTTTTGATGCACAGCTGACCGTAGTCCCTCAATCCACAATCTTTGGACCTTGCCACGTTCACGAATCGATATCTGAGATTTACGGGAGACTTTCGGGAGTAGCTGCCATATCAGGTTAGTAATTTCTCCTGGTGCTCCCCGCATTTCAAGACAGTCTCCTACTTGGGCAGCTACCAACGAGCTTCGACAATGTCCATTTGGTAATGATTCCCCGGAGCCGTACAGACTACCCATATTAGGCAATTTTGTTGAATTGTGGGTCAGTTGCCTCCCCTCGATTCTGCAAGTACCGCCGGGATGTTACCGTGAAGCATAGAAGCTTCCGAAATGATCACTTTGAGGAAAGAAAAGAAAGAGAACCCATTGTTTTAAAAACTTCCTCTTTCGTCGATCGCTATGGGTCTTTGGCATCTTCTGTACGTATAAGAACCATCTGTTCCTCCTTCGAGAGTTGAAGTTCCACCACAATCATCAGCTCTCGGCTTCATCATCCTCAAGTCATCCCACTCAGTTATTATGTCTCAACCACTCAACATCGCTGTCGTCGGCCTTGGCCGTATGGTAAGCACCTGTTCCCCCTATCCAAGTATCAGGTCTGACTAAGATGCAACAGGGAAAGCGACATGTCCACACTCTACTGTACCGAGTTCCCCATGCTCGAGTAGTAGCAGTGTGCAGCTCTTTGGATCAGGAGGTTCAATGGGCTGAAGAGAACCCCGAGTACAAGAACTTCGGCATCTCTGTTTACAACAATTACGAGGACATGCTGAACCATCCCGGGCTTCAAGCTGTTTGGGTATCAACCAGCACCGATGTGCACGCAAGCCAATCTCTGCTTGCAATCGCCAAAGACCTCCATGTCTTGTGCGAAAAGCCGTTGAGTACGGATATGGCAGAGGTATGGTGCCTTCCCACAATTGTCGTCATTCCCATGCTGATTCATTCCGAAATAGGCCCAGTCGGTGGTTGATGCTGCTAAGCAGAAGCCTAACCTCAAGGTTATGGCGGGCTTCTCTCGCCGCTTCGACGCATCCTACCGTGATGCTGCCGACAAGATCTTGAACAACAAGGCCATTGGCGAGCCATTCATGGTACGATCCAACACCTGTGATCTTCGCGACGAAACTGGATTCTTTGTTCGGTATGCTGCTCGAAATGGCGGCATCTTCGTCGACTGCGCTATCCACGACATTGATCTGTCACTCTGGTACCTGGGTAACCCCCTGCCCAAGTCCTGCTGGGCAGCTGGTACCCTTCAGCACCATCCGGAACTCAAGGAGTTGAACGATGTCGACAATGCTGTTGGCATTGTCGAGTTCTGGGGCGGGAAGATTGCCTACTTCTACTGTTCTCGAACGCAGGCCCATGGCCACGACGTGTGCACTGAAATCACGGGGAAGACCGGCAAGGTGATGGTCAACGTCATCCCCAAAGCCAACAATGTCGTCATTGCAGACAAGCTGGGAATGCGCCATGAGGTCCAGCCCGAGTACTGGCAGAGGTTCGAGGACGCCTTTGCCCTGGAGGCCAATGAGTTTACCGACAGTGTGCTCAACGACAAGCCTGTACCACTTCCAATGGAAGGGGGTTTGATGGTGATGCACATTGGAAGGGCGCTTCAGCAGGCTCTCCTCTCCGGCGAAGTGGTCAAGTTTAACGAAAAGGGAGAGCTTCTTTGAGTTGGGAACTTATTGCTCGAGGGGGCTATGGATGGAAGGAGAAAGAGTCAATGAATTGTCGATAGCTACACGGTAAGCGTGGGATGGCGCATCTATAGTAGCAACACTTCCCTTGAGATAATTCTGAGATGGTTTTACGTACTGTCCCGCCTGTTCCGTGATTTTAACAAACCTCGAAAATTGGCAGCGATCATCCGACCTGTGATCCTCCCTATTTAAATTTTAAGCGGATTAATTTCGGTAGAGCAACGCACTTAAGTGATTAGCGAAAAAATACGCCGAGACACAGGCTAAAAGGTGGCCTGGGAAGATCAGCTAACCTCCATCACCGGTTATAGAGCAGCCCTTTGGTGAATATCCTGCGTGTGTTCACTAAAGGAGAGCTGACCAAGTCTAGAGCCGGCAGGATCAAGGAGTGAAACAGTCCCCAAAACAAAGTGACGAATCGACTCTAGTGCTTTCTAATCAACCACCATAAATAAACTGTGTAAACAAGGGTGCATCATGGCGCTAAAATCTCACCTCACCCTCATTGACAGGTCCCAATCCATCTGACGCATGGCTCTACCCTCCTCTCCCAATCCCCACTACTTAATTCAAATCTCTCTTCTCTGCAAACTTGGATGTACTCGTCCTCAATCGCCCTTCAAGTCCATTGACCGACCTTAGCCAACCGATACCCGCTGCTGCATCTCCCTCGACGGACAAACAGCCCGTGTCCGTATCCGAAGCCATGGCAGGGAACGCCACATCAGCGTCCCAGGGCTTCCTCGCCTTTCTGGCGGACGACTTCAAGCAGTCGAAAACAGGGTACTTAACGGTTCTTGCTTTGGTCGTGTCGACGATTCTATTGCACAAGTTCTTTTCTCCGTCCATCGACGGCCGCGAGCCCCCTCCGCTTAAATCTAGCATTCCTGTCATTGGACATCTGATTGGGCTGATGAGGCACCAGGGAGGCTACATGAACATCCTCTAGTAAGTACAAAGCGGAAGAAATAATTGAAAGGCCTTGAGCTGACACAAGTGCCTAGTGACGCTACGCGCAAGCAGATTGCGACTCTACCTATCCTAAACGGAAAACTATATGTCATATTCGACCCGGCGATAGTTCAATCTGCATATCGCAATAAAAATCTATCCTTCGAGCCATTTGCTGTAGAGTTTGCACAGAGGGAGCTCGGATTCACAAACGAGACATTCAAGATTGTCCGGGAAACCAATCTCGTACCCGACTTCTTTGCCTCGATCCACCCAGCGATGGCGGGTGCGCATCTACATCGGATGAACGCCGGCGCTCTAAACTATGTTTCGGGGCAGCTCTATAGCATTGGTCGAGGCGGCATGGCCTTGGAAATCCCAAATCTCTATCTTTGGGTGAGAGACTTGATGACCTTGGCAACCACAGAAGCCCTCTACGGTCCAGAAAACCCCGTCATGGAGCATCCCAGTTTGGTTGAGGATCTTTGGTAAGAAACATGCCACCAATTTTGCATCTTTGAACCAGATTCGAACTAGAAACTGACTACTTGCCAGGGCCTTTGAGGGCAACCTACCCATGCTATTGCTCAACATTTTCCCAGCCATAACAGCACGAAAGGCTTACAACGCAAGGGCCAGACTTCAAGCTGCCCTGGGAGAATACTACGGTGCACTAAAGGATCGCCATGAGGACGCAGCCCAGATCGTGAAGAGTCGAGCAGACGTCCTCCGCAATTACGATATTCCCAACTCAGAGGTCGGCTATTTTGAGCTTGCCTTGCTGCACGTTGCGACGGCCAACACCATCCCCACGCTGTTTTGGTTCATGGCCCAGATCTTCACCCGGCCCGACCTTGTCCTGCAGCTGGTAGAAGAGGTTTCGCCGATGGCACAACATGGCGCCGACAATGAGGTGACCATTGATATCACCACGTTAGACCAGAAGTGCCCACTGCTTGTCAGCTGCTACCGCGAGGCCATTCGGCTCTCCAACCAGGCCGTGGGGAACCGCAGGGTATTGGAAGACACCACGATCTCGGATGCCAAGGGTAACTCGTATCTTTTGAAGAAGGGTCTCAATGTGCAAATGTCCGCCGGTCTTCTCCATGGCAGGAAGGATATCTGGGGCGAAGACGTCCATAAATTCGACCCCGCAAGGTTCATCGAGAAAGAGAATAGCCAGTCTGAAAAGACGAAGCGGTCGGCGTTTATTCCCTTTGGCGGCGGACGAAATCTGTGCCCCGGGCGCAATTTCGCCTTCGCTGAGAACCTGGGCTTTGTGGCCTCTCTACTCCTGGGCTTTGACATTCTCTCACTTGACGACACTTCTGAATTCAAGGCACCTGTCATGATGAAATGCGGCTTCTCTGAGGCGGCAGCCAAGCCGGAGAAGAATGGGGAAGGATTTGGGGTCAGGCTGCAGAAGAAGAAGGGCTGGGAGTCGACAAAATGGCTGTTTGTGTCTTAGTGGCGGGATCCTCAGTTTCTTGCTGAGGACAGCTATTAGGTTATGAGCAGCTTAGCAAAGCGGTTGTAGCGTGGTCTGAATTTTCGTAGCAATAAGCCAAACATAATTAAACTGCTAGTTAGCTCAATGCTCTTTCGAGCTGAAGTTTAATTGCCATTACAAGAATGAAGGCCAGCTCGACGGGCCGCCTCGATACCTAATGAAATATCCTTCAAGAATGTTTGCGTTTTGAACCCTCGTTTCTATTCATTGCTACCTGGGCATGCGGTACAACACTTGGGGCAGGGCAAGCATTGTCTCCCATAAACGTCTGTCCTGTCGAACTGTGCATGATATACCACAAGACCTGAGTATCAACGCCACAAATGATATCCGTCGCCATTGCCTCTGCCACTAACAAGAGAACAGAGCACGAGATATAGTTGCTGCTGACCTTGGCTGATAATCTCGTGCCTATGGTACCGCACCAGATGGCCTTCTCTAGGTCGCCCATCATGGTGATGATTTGTTGGAGCCACTCTGCCGTTGCCGAAGGTCGCTTTCGTAGTGTGGATGGCCCAGGCGACCAATCGTTCATTAGAAGACCTTTGTTCACCTTGGCCAGGCGAATTGGCCAGACAAAACCCATGGTCCTCTCTGTGCTGTTCGCGATGTTGACCTGAGGATTAATTCAGTGCACCTGCAAGCCAGAATCTCGGGTTCGATCGCGCCGCTTGGCTTCCACAAAGTGATACCACTCTACTGCAATCGCTCCTGTAGAAACAAATGGTTATTTTTGAACTCCGAGAACCCATTGTTCCTAGTGGCCCATTCTCCCAAAAAAAGAAAACCACCTTACATCTATCTAAGCCTCTTGGGGCAGTGTAGATGCATTCTTGCCTGAGGCCGTCGACCACGCCACCTTAGGCTTTCTCCATAGTGCGACACATCCCTGATTGATATTCTGCTCCTCGTCCTCGTTCACTATCCTAAATACCGCCAACCAAGAAAATACAATGTGCTATCAGCTTATCGAGCTGTACAGCGCATGCCGATGCTTATACTACCGACACGCTGTCAATAGGTGTGCAGACCACGGTAGACCAGGGCATTATGCTCAAGAACGTCAGATTTTGGTCGGATACGCTTGTTCCGCCCACTCCTTGGAGCCGATTGTGCATTGCCAGCCAAAACGGAAGAACACTCCAAATCCACCGAAAGAGAGAAAAACGGGTAAACTAACACACCGCTGGAAACACTCCTCAAGTGATGTTCCTCCGCTGAAAACTCGCTCGCATGTCGAAACCGGTGTTGAGGGTGTTCTCCCTCTACCCGATTCAAGCGTCGAGAATGACGATGATACGGACTCGGATAGTCTTTGCTTTTCCGACAGCGAAACCGTCGTCTCCGCAGCATCATCAACAACAACGGTCAACACGGATGCGGTGGAAGCCATTTTTCACCGGCTCATTCAGTTTCGAGATTTGCGCTTTCTCTGGCCTCAGCTCATCAGTCTCTCAAGTTCACGGGAAGGATCACGGCGGACAATCGAGAGGCTTCTTCGACGCTATGCCGGGGACCTAGAATCGCTCGTGGCCAAACAAGGGACGGCTTCTGAGGCGGAGCAAAAGCTGCGGGCGTCTGCTTCTCGCTTCGTACGCAAATCACGCTTCAATCTCGCACAGAGGATCTGTGAGGCCTACTTCTATGCCGATAATGGTGATCGTGATTGGCGGTTAGATGCTGAGGGCGAGATTCCGCACAAACAGGACGTCGACAGCGACCCCGACCCCGAAGATGATTTATCGTTCGAGGTTGCCGACGCCTTCCTTTTTGGGACTGATCCGATACTTTATCTCCAAGCCAGCGTGAAAGCATCCGTCAAACTTCCGCGAACATCTATCGCGAACAATGTCAAAACGTTTGTTGAAGTATACTTCGACAGAGTCTTCGGAAACATAAACGTTCTTCCACCCCGGAGTGGTAGCACACGAATTCACTGGACTTGCGTAAGAAATTTCACAGTCTGGACCGTACGTCGAGCTGATTAATTGACCAATCTTGCCAGAGTTGCGGCAAGCCGCTGTACGATGACTTCTTAGAGCTTCGCCCGGGCGCCATCACTGAACTTCACAAACAGCTCCAAACGTATGGAAGGGACGCCCCAAGCATAGAACATCCCGAGACTAGAAGCCTGCGAGACGCATCAAAAGCTTTATGGAATGACACAGGGGAGTTCCTGAAAAGTGCTAGGGTTAGGTTTCAGTCGCGCAAGTCCTCGAAGCTACCTCGACATCTGCAGGACAACAAAGCCGTTGCTATACCCGGAGCATGTAGACCAGCAGCCGTCGCGGAACATGGGGAGCACAACTTCATCCTGTTGTGTATTCCTTACATGCGCGTAGGGACGAAGTTGCACCAGCCTGAAATCTGTCGAGTCAATTCTGATCAAGAGTTCGTGGAACTTTTACGGTACTATTATGCGACACAGAGTCGTAATTCATGGAAGTCGCTACGAAAGGTCCGTTCCATCAACTTTGTCCAGGTAATGTAGAGGTACCCTTTCAGCATGCCAATCAACTGTACTAATTGATACGACAGTTCGAGACGTACAAGAGCGGACTTGCCGACGTCCAGCTGTGCCCATCAATTCCGCCAGAAGATCCAGGGCGCAGTGAATACAGTTACGATCCAATGCCGGCCGAGGTCATCCCCCCTATCGGACCCAATCACCTGACTCACCTTTTTGAGCATCCAGACCACGCTGATGTGGTTCCAATTCTCTGGAATCGAATTCCTCGAAAGCTGCGTGCACAACTTCAGGCTTGTCCCACGAGAGGAAGCTCTGTAGGGTGGGGCTTGCACTTTAACGAAGGCATGGCATGGTTCGTCTTTTTTGTTTACGGGTGCTTGGGCTTTTTCGGATGTTTGTTGATAGCAATGGTTTGGTCGACTGTCAAAGGTGGTGTGGAAGCGGGATTCACCATCGGCGGGTTTTTGTTTGGATTTCTAGTCTTCTGCGGGGGCATTACCCGCTCTGCAGTTCATGAGTAGAGTCTGGACTATATCAATAAAGATAATCTCCTTAACCTTAGCCAGCGGGGGCTTCGTTGGAAAACATAGATCTCCTTGTAGTATACATCTTGTTATCCATTGGGTTACCTAGATCAAGGTGGAGAAGAATACCCCATGAACGTAGGCCCAACTCGGTGTGTCTATGAACTTCCCAGACGCTCCTGGATGCAGCCACAATGCTGGATGCACTCAGCGTGGGGAAAATTGCATCACTGCCGAGGCTGACTCCTCTCCATGGGTAGGGTAGTTGATGATGCGGCTACTTGGTGTATGGTAAACAATGCCACAAGGAGTACAGATGAAAACGGACCATTGGAGTGTAAACGTAGAGGTCGTTCAAGTACAACAGTCATGCAAGTTACGGCGCCGATAAGACAGATACATAGCACGAGAGAAGGTAAGCAATGAGTGGGAGATTCATGTGACCCTAACAGGCCGCAAGGCACAGGACTTCTGACTAGACGTATTCCTGCAGGTAAATGCAATGATTCAGCGACATAGATGTTATCAAAACAAAGCCAAGGGGTTTCATGAGTGAGGGGGTATTTCATTATAGACGCATAGAAAATACTAGTATATATAATGGCATCATACCACTGTTATTATATCACCCTCTACGACAAACACAAGATGGCTAAAATCTATCCCCGCTCTTAGCGCAGAGCTCCTGCTGCATTAAATCAAGCTGCTATGGAGCGACACTTTAAGTCAAAGATACTAAAGGAAAATTGGTGCATTTATTTCTATACGTAAAGCATATTTAGGCGGTAGAGCACCTGAAGTTGTTAACATATATCCCACAGTATAGTCCGTCAGCCTCTCATGGCATACCAACCTTCTCGATATATCGCACGCCAACCCGAATGCCGTCCTCGTCTTCGAATTGCCACTGGTCCCCGAAGTCAGTATTGTCTGGATCTAGACACGTCAAGCACGTCTCGACGACTTCGGCGTATTTGGTGCCCATGCATTGGCGCAGTTCCGAACGAGCCAGTGACAGTAAATGCGCCTTGCCCGTTTTCGGGAGGTAGCATGCTGCTTGCTTCGTCGTCGGATCTGGTGGCAGGCCGAGCAAAGCTGAGGGCATCATGCTTCCGTCTATTGAATCGTATCGGAAGAAACTCTGCCAAAGACCAACCTCGAGTAAACACACGCCTAAGCTGTATATGTCATGCTGCATCAAGTAGTCGTCCTGGGGGTTCGGCCCCTGGCGTAGAGGATGGCGGTACAGATTCCTCTCGGGCACGTCATCGCCTCGTCTTTGAGTGTTTCCTTCCTCGCGCCGAAAGTTTTCGAATCCAACAAGGAACACGGAACGTGTTGGCGTTTCGAGGGCGGCAAAGCTAAGGATCGATTCAGGGCGGATGTTCTTGTGGACGAACCCAAAGGTGTGGACGTAGCTGACGGACTTGGCCAACTCCTGGGCCATCTCAAACCGTTGCGAGAGGGACCTTGGTATGGGTGCGTTGAGAAGAAGGTCGCGGAGGCTTCGTGGGCTTGACAATCCTAGCGGTATTCTAAAGACCATGGTGAAAGCCGCTCTCTTGTCAGCATCGTTGTTTACCAACTCTGTGACGAACCCCTTGCAGTTGAGTAGACCAAAGGTGCGAGGTTCGTCATGTTGAAGTTTTCTTGCAAGATCGCGTACGTCCTTTTTTGTGATGTGATGCTTTACCAGGGGTGGGCAGTCAATGCGGCTGAGGATGTACATCGCAGCCCTGGTTGAGCGAACGACCTCTGCGATCTTTGCATCGCAGAATGGGATACCCGAGATGCTCATCTTATTCAGCGCTTCCAAAGGCAACGATATCCCTGAGGCGTTATTCGCGCTCTGGCTGACCTCTTGTAGGCCGGAGCGAATGGCCAGGATTGACGGGATAGAGGATGCGGTTCCAGAATCACTACTCAAAAGCTCGGAGTCCAACTGTCGATCGGCTATCCGCAACAGGAGAAACCAAGACGGATCCGATACTCTTTGCCAAGTCTCAAGTGCATCAATTGCCTCATCCAGACTATCCTTCTTGAAGGCGTACTTCCACCTCTTCGGAACACTTTCAGCGTCGGAAACAGGACCATTTGAGACATTCCGAGGCTTCATGAGGCGTTTCAGCAAGTCTGTGACGATTTCCAGCTTGCCGAGGAACATACGTAGTGTCTGCTCTACCAGCTCCCGGTGGCTTTCGTCCATCATGGGCTCGACGCGCTTGAGGAACTCCAGCTGTGTCTTGTACCTGAGCCAAAAGTTCTCGAGGCGCAGAAGGCGTTCTTTAATTTCCGACTCGGCGCTCTTGAGCGATGAGCATACTTTTTGTAGTTCCTTGCCATATCTGAGCTAGTTAGAAGGATATTTTTCCGAGACGTGCAGGACTGGGAATAAACATGCTTGAAACACAGATCCACGGTCCCGACAATTGCCAGGCCAAGCTCAACTGACATCCTGGGCGGTAAAAGCCAGGGTGGCCGTCAGTAAAAGACGTCTGAGTAGGAAGCACAACGTCCGGAGGCGATGATACCGATCCCTCGCTCGTTGCTCATACAACGGGTTTGTGGGGAAGGTCGCACAGCGGTAATTCAATAAGTGCGTTCGCGTCTTAAGAGCCCGTTGAGCCTTGTTCTGCTTTGGCAGCGTTTGAACTGACAAAAGACGCTACGATAAAGGCGGTGCCGTGTTACAATGCAAGGCATAGCCTCATTGAATCGAGGACCTTCTGCACTGCCCAATTCCTTGGTGGGGGCTGAGTCTATGAGGCGACCATGAGAACTGCAGGCTGACAACAAGGCGAACGTTGATTTACTAGGGTTTAGAGGGGAAACGAGGTGTAAAGAGACATTTCAATTGATCTAACGAGGCTTCCCCGCATTTCCTTTACCATCCCCATAGTAGATAAACGCATACCGGGGAGCACATTAGAATGCCTGACGGGATCAGTCTCGTCGAGCGGGGCATTCCTTTCAGCCTCCATCCGCCTCACGTACGCGCCGGCAACTTTTGTCTGTTCGAGCAATAGTCGAATCTAGCTCCTGAGTCCAAATGCCATCGAAACACACCCAAGTCATTCTGCAAACCATCGTCATCTCATGGGACGCGCCAGTTTTTATGATGCCTCTTCGCTACTGATGAGACATGACGAATCACGGAGACCTACCAGAACTCGTTCGCGATTCCAAGTTGCCGGCTATTCTCCAACATGACCTAACGATACATACGAGGCTACCGGGCCGCCGAACAGCCCCGAGACAAGCAATATGGCGCCAAGAAAGAATTTTGGGTCATGGCGGATATGGCGTTGTTTCGCTGCAGCGCAGATGTGGCAAGGGTTCTTCGGCACCCGAGTTCCGTGCTGTGAAGCAGATCCAGGTCCCCAATCCCGATTCTGGTGTAGGCAGCTATGTGCACGAGTTGGAGGCTCTAGCCAAATTTTCACAAGAAAAAGTAGGTCCGCCTTGCTTTGTGGTATTGAATGAACTGATGGTCGTGGCTCTAGTACGCAGATTTCTTTGTTAAATCTCAAGGATGGTATCTTGATTCCGGATCGCTGTACATCGTCATGGAGTATTGCGAATGCGGGGACTTGAGGGCGTATCTCGCGAACAAGAAAACTCTACCTGAAGACCAAGCACAGGACATCGCAGTACAAGTTCTAGGAGGGCTGTCGTTGATGCATGAAGTCGGCTTTGCCCACAGAGATATAAAGCCAGCTGTAAGACTTGGACGTCATTCCGTCTGCGTCATTGTTATCTAACGTCTACTACAGAACATACTCATTAAGAGTCAGCCTCCGGATGACTGGTGGGTCAAAGTCTGTGATCTTGGACTCAGTAAACGGACGGGGGGTGCGGCCGCTTCAATAACGGTACGCGGAACTCCGGGCTTCATGCCCCCCGAGACAATTGGGCTCGACGGTAACCCAAGGGCGGCAAATCCCCTATTGGCGGATATGTGGTGCTTTGGTGAAACGGTGTACCAGATGCTTATCGGCTCTCCAGCGTTCGGCAGCTACGCTGATCTTGCTGATTACCACAAGGGCAACACAGATTTCCCTGGTGAAGCCATGAAGAAAGCAAAGGCGACAGAGAGCGCGGTTGATTTCATACAATCGCTCATGAAAGCCAACCCCGGTGAAAGGCTCACGACAGGGCAGGCACTTGAACATCCATGGATGATATGGGCTATCGAACAGGCCATGGCTCTACCAGACCTAGGTCTATTATCAATTCATCACGACTCGGAGGCGTCACTTCAATATGTTCCATCAATGGATGAGTTGACTCAGCCATCAGGGGCATGGACCGTCACTGCAGAACAGCCAGGTCTCTCAACAAACTCCGGTTTACCAAAGCGAAGTGTGCATTTCAACGAGAGTATGAAGCCGGAGAGCACGAAGTCGGAGAGCATGAAGCCACCAAGTCTCAAGCAGCAGCTAGAGCAAAGCGCCCAACCTCAATACACACCATACGTATCCCAATCACTTAGGGACATGGAAAACGCGCGTCGGTTCGCGAAAGCAATCCTACCGCCCAGGGCCATAGAGATGCACCGACGGCAAAATATGGAATTTATGGAGAGACGTCACGTACCACCGGGGATGGAATGGATATTTGATAAGCCTTTGGTCGAGGATATCATCATCAAGTTCGAGGCTGGGTCTGACGGTTTTCCAAAGGGCAAGACCCACATTCCCCGCGATATTGTATCCAAGAGAGCTCTCATCGAACTGAAACTCGATTTCACAGTGGAGGTATGTATCATCGTTGTGTTGATTTTCGATATAGTCTAACCATCTACAGGGTGGTACAATCATCGTGCAGAAGGCTCTTGGACAGCGTCAAATTGATCATCTCCTCGAAGGGAGTGAGGAATTCAGAAAGCGTAACCCGGCCGGTCCATCCTTTCACCCCTCACGACGTCAAGCAGCTATAATACGGACGCCTGGCAGAACCAAAGCGCCTGCAGCTGATCTGGAAAGTCGTCGTGGCCGATCCGCTTCTGTAGACCAGAGGCCTATTAGAACTGAGGCGCCTACAGCTGTCCAGGAGACTCGTCGTGACCGTCTCCCTTCCCCTCTTAACCCAGAGGCTGCATTATGGACTCCTAGCAGAACCGAAGCGCCCACCGCTGGTGTAGGAACTCGCTGTGGCAGCCTCCACCCTTCGCCCGTTGGCCCAGAAGCTAGAGAACAGACGCCTAGTAGAAATGAAGCGCCTACAACTGACCAGGAGACTCGTCGTAGCCATCTCCGTTTCCCTCTTAACCCAGAAGCTACGTTATGGACACCTAACAAGACTGGAGCGCCTCCTGCTGATATGGAGAATCGCCGTGGCCACCGTTCCCACCCTGCTGCTCCTCAGCCTCTTTTCATACCCGCCGACGAAGCGTGGCAAAGCGATGATCGTTCTTGGGACACAAACGGCTCAAGGCCTTGGAACAACGGCTTAAGGATGCGCGAGGATATGGGAGGATACGAAGACATTAGGCGCATGACAGTTAGCCAGCGCGAGGAGGCCATTGAAGCGTCCAGACGCAGGCAAGGCTGGCAATACTTGAGAAGATTTCTATGAAGAAAAGAAGACAAAGACGGGCAGTACCACCAGTCTATTTTAATAAGTGAGCCCAGGAAGATTCAGACCTACTAGGGCTGCCTTATGCTAAATGGCTTCTTCCACACTTTTGGTAGACTTCTCAGACGCTAATCCAAATCCAAATACAGAGTGTAAAGAAACTCGTACATGAGTTGTCAGTTGTAGTCAGAAATTCCAAACGCGAAAGAGTGAGGTCAACTTCTCATGGTGCGTGATCAACGGACTAAGTAGCTTCTGAAAGGACATTGACTACAGCTGATAGGACATACAACTTCGGTCACGTGCGTGAGCAGATGCATGAAATGCAGGGGTTGGCAACTGTGGGGAATAAGGCCATGGCAAATGGGTCAACTTTTATCCCGGTGAGGCCAATGCGACGCCGTTGTGTCGGGAACTTTGCCGGGGTTCACGAGCTTGCGGAGCGAACGCGTCCTTATCAACACCTCAATTGCCCTCTCCATTGCGTCACACGATGGGTATCCTAAGCAAGACCGTCTTCACAGCTTTGCTGGGCACGTCCAGTGCGGCCGCATATCTTGCCGCCAAGAACCCCGTCATCTCTCCTCTTCCGGCCGATGACCCCATCTGGAAGTCTAGTGTCTTCAAGCGACACAATCCCAATCGCAACCCCGCAACTCAGGACGTGTGCATTAGGCGCATTCCCCTGGACAAGGTCCGCCCCGAGCTTCTCAAGAACAAGGGCGATCTGACTGTCGAGTTCTGCCGTGGCTTGTGGAGCGGCTTGGGTGAGTTCCACCCGTCAATTGCCCCCGAATGCCCTCACTGATTTGCCTGCGCAGGCTTCGCCGTGCAACAGCGGTACCTGGAGTATAAGTGGAAAGGTCCCGAGACTGAAGACCAGCTATGGTCCACTGAACAGCTCTCTGAGAGCACCTACGACAAGGGGACCAAATTCACGGATCACTTTGAGATCGTCGAGAAGACGCCCAACGCCATCACTGTGCGCTGCGGAGACTCGCCGCGCAACAAGGGCCTGCGAGGGTCTGACGGACTCTTCATCATCAGCACCAGCATCGACGAGGCCCATGGCCAGGTTGAGCTGAGGCTCAAGAGCTGTCTGTACCATAGCGAGGGCAGTGTGTCCGGCAACAAGGGACCGATGCCGCCGTGGATGGAGGAGCTGCATCAGTGGTATGCGCGAATTTGGTCCGAGACTGCAGCTCGCAGGTTACTCAAGTAAGGCCGAGAGGCCGTCTGTCTACTTGTCACGATCCACGTCCCGAGCTCTGCGCGCTCAGAATATGATTTGTTCACAATTGCTTTCTGCGGAGCCTTTTCTGTTTATAGGTCTTTCAGATGCCAATCTACGTTTTCACAACCATTCGAGCATGTGTCACACACTCATTAATAATCACAGGGCTACCCTATGATGCGACAGCAGATTATTTGTAGTCTTCCCGATGGCTGCACTTGAACTTTGATTGCCTCAACTTCGCCGTTTTTATTGAAGTTCCCAATGAGGTCCAACACTTTTCCGCATAGTGAACGCGTCCTCGACTATTTGACCCGGCTTTGTTTTTTTCTATTCCATGTACCCAGCCGAAGACGTAGTTGTCGTGGTCGGAGAAGCCTTTATTGTTGTTGTCTCTTCAACAATTGTTGTCTCCTCAACCTTTGTTGTCCCTTTGACCGCCGTTGTTTCCTCAGCCGTCGTTGCCTCCTGACCCGTCGCAGCCGGGTCCAAGGGAAGATAGCTCGCTGGCATAGTCTCGGTCCCTCCTACAATGCGCATCCCGAAACTTTCCTCGGCGGAGCTCGTCCACCGCTACAATCGACATCTCGGCAGATGTCAAGCGAGTCGGAAACGTAATATATGACGGTCTCGTGCGTGTTGCTGTAGCCAGGCTCCGGTCTACATAGTAGCGGTGACGGTGCTAGTGAACTATGTGCATCCCTCAAGATCGGTCTTGGCAGCGATCCCACCAGAGCATGAACACAGCCAAGAGTAAAGCCGTGATTCGCCAATGGAGAAAGGAGTCTGGTGGAGAGAATACGAGTCTCCAGTATTATGCCCCAGGCAGGTTTCCTGGTAAAAGAAAGATCAATGGAAGATCGTTACTTCCAACATCAGGGGTGAGATAGACTTTGTTCTAATTAATTACCCCATGCCCAGACCGCTGTGCCTCTCAGATATCCTGTGTTATTGTTTAACTCACAACACAGTGCGCCGTGAATATGCCCGGGCCGAAAACATCAGAGCGCAACTCCCAGATCCAGATAATTTCCCTGTTCAGTTCAATCAACATTTCACGCCAAGTGGTTCGGTTTTCGGTTAGGTACAGACATTTATGTAGTCACTTTGTACTTGGCCGACACCGACCAGTGGAGGAGACTCGTGTGAATGCATTAATGCCTGCCGGGTCCATCGTCGGCCGAGTTGCATCATGCATAAGAAATGCCCTGCATGTGAGTGCAGCCCCGTTGTGCCATTTTGTTCTAGCGTAACGTAACACAGTGATGGCTACACGTAACAACGGAACCTCGGGGTCTAACTCACCCGTTGTTATTGGCGCGGTGATGTCATGGCCCAGTGTGTCTTTAACCGCGGATTGTCTTGCCAAGACCTCCCCACGTGAGCCAGAAGCACTCTCAGCTGAGAGAAAACAGGACGTGGCAAAAGTCGGGGCGGAGCAGTGGAAACATTCACATTGGCTCGGGGGCTGGAAATGCAGATCCCACGCACGGCTATAGCAGCGCTTTAAACAACGGCAAAAGGGTCATTTCCTTGCATGACATAGTGGACGTGTCTGTGCTGTTCGCCCAAAGTCAAACGCTCGTATTGACCCCAAGCGAAGAATGTTCTTTGGGTGTCTAAAAATAAAGGAAACCTGATCGGCAGCTATGGCATGACCCGGCCGTGGCATCGGACATAAGGGCGGGGGTTGTTGTTTCAGAGTCTTGAATTGAATCTCGGTGTGTGGATTCATGGCAGATTCCCATGGCATTTTCGACTAGGCGGACGGAGAAATTCATTACTTCGAAACGTGAGATGAATCCTTCCCCCGGCAGCTTAAATCCTTAGCCAACTCCTTTTTTTCTTCCTTCGCTTCGGAGAATTAAACATCGGATGATACCCTTCGAAGGTTGTCAGCCGCAAACAGGGACGATCTGCAGCAAACACGACGTGGCGAAGCGGGTGGATAGCTTCGCTGGATTGGATCGTGGGCACAACCCTGCGCCGCCAAGACGGCAGAGGGGCCTTTCTCGTATTGCCAGCAATCCATCCAATATGGGGTAGATGATGTCAGTTGGGTCCGCTGGCCATCGATTGTTACGAGATGATCTTCATCAGGACCATCGGCATCGTCGCGGGTGCCGGCATATAAGAGAGCCTCGGAAGCCAGTTTGTTTTCGAATAATCCAACATCAATCCATCAACCATCCTCCTCAACAAAGCCATCTCTCAACAACACCAAACAAACAACAACCACCACACTCTTCATCATGCAGTTCAAGAACACCATCGTCAGCCAGCTCCTCGCTGTTGGCCTCGCCACCGCCCTTCCCCAGGCCACTCCCACCAGCACTCCCGAGGCCGGGGCTACTCCCGCAGCCTTCAACATCCTGTCGCTGCGATCCGCCAGCGACATCCACTTCTCCGAGTTCCAGGCCTCCGTTGGCAGCATCCTCCTCCAGCTGCCCGACCAGGGCGCCTCCTGCGATGCCGGCGACAAGCCCAGCGCCGCCACCTTCTATCTGAAGGACGGCGGCCTGTACCTGTACTCCACCAGCAACCCCCCTCAGCAGCTCTATGCCGACCGTTCAGGAATGGGTATGTGTTTCCACAGTCCCTGCAAGCTCTTACATCCATTGTGCGACTTTGGCTAACATGATATCTACAATAGGCCAGGGCAAGCTCGGCTACATCACCGGAGCCCAGTCTCCCCCTCGCAACGGCGAGCTCACCGGCTGGACCATTGATGCCGCTGGCGACCTCACTCTCGACGGCGCGAGCTTCATCGCCTGCCCCAACAGCATCGAGGGTGCCTGGAGTGTCTGGGTTTCTGCCGGAGTTGAGCAGCCCGCTGGCAACGAGGGATGCCTGGGACTCTCCGCTCGTGTTGTTGAGAACACGGACCCCACCGCCTGCCTCTACACTGAGTAAATATGCTTCAGTTTACTTTCGCTTCTACATATATCATTTAGCACAATTATAGACTTGATTGAGGTTGCCCCACTGGGCTCACCCTACTTTTATGGCCTCTCGCTCGATCATTGACGTGCATCCAACGTGACTAAGCTTTTGATCCAGAAGGGCAAGTAAATCGTCATCTTATTTATGGCCATGATGATACTTCAAATGACTCCAATGCTACCTATGATATTGTGAACCGGATATCGGAACTGATCTTTTCAGCACACGTGGGTTTGCTGGTACCACCTCAAGGTCTCGAGAAGTTGCCTGAAAATAGTTGTAGACGGTTACAACAGGGTTTCGGTTGTCCTAGTGTGTTGCATTTTGACCGAGGAAATATTGCAAGGAAACAAGGAGCGGGATTGTGTAATCCGGGATTGGTCCTCGACGGCCACGATGAATTAAGATATTCCGTGCCATATCATCAGCTTTTGATTTACCACTCGACATGTCTCAGATTATTAAGATTTCATGCCATCCTCCACTAGTAGCTCTCTGGTTGAACTTAGTACAATCCTAGTTTCCCGCTGCATAAGACTCAACCGTTTCAACTGAGCGAATAATCTTTAGTCGTGCGGAGAAACGGATTGTGGCGGCACGGGCTTCTGTTAGCTGAGAGATTGTGGATTCCCATGTGGAACTGGGCGCAAAGCACGGAGTATAGCATGGCCGGGGACGGCCGGATAGCTATGGAGACAAACGGGTAAATCTCAGGCTTCGCGGGCCTTGCAGAGTCAACAAACTACCATCCAATGGTTCTCCTTTGGAAGACGCTCTTGGCATACTGGAGAACAGGCAGCATTCCAGCGTGATCCTCCATCCATTGGTGGAGAAGCATCTTGGCATCTCCGAGTCCTAGATCGGAGGCCATCACGTGATATTTCCCTTGACTCTCCCGGATCCGGCGTTTTTTATCAGATCATCTGATAATAAAAACCTCGCATGACCCCCTGCCGAGCCTCTGTACACCCAACCCAGCGACGCTGCGACCCGCGGCCATGAGGTTCGCGCTCTCTTTAGGAGTCACGATCTCCCTCGCGACAGCATGGATCTCTTCGGTTGCAGCCGAGGCCCAGTCGGCGCCAGAGGTCTGCTTTGATGCCTGTCGCAACACCCTCTACCCGGTCCATTTCGATGATATGCCGTTGGAACAGTCAGAAGTGAACAAGACGTGTCACAGCAAGCGTGGTCTGATTTCGCTGTATCTTTGCCTCGAGGTCTACTGCATGCCTGAAGCCAGGGCCGTTGGACTCGACCCTCTCAATCAAACATGCCGGAACTTCGCTCACACGGCCATCCCGCCGTTCGAGTTTGTTTCAAACTACAGCGCTGCGGACATTGAGGCCGTTCGAAGGGTCGACATGGACGAGACGAAAGAGGCCGATACGACGTTTCGAGAAGTTGTGTTGCCCTCTGAAGCGCTCTTCGGCGTCTGGTGGGACACGCTGGTTTGTATCCCGGTCTTTGCGAGTTGAACCGTGCTGACCTGTGCTAGGACTCGGTGGCGTACGTTAATCATTATCACTCGTACTATGGGTATGGACTCGTCGACGCCCTTGCGTAAAGCATTGCTAACTAGCAACAGCGCGGCAATGATTGTCTTCTGGGTAGTCGCTGTGGCTATTGGGGTTGTGAACCATGCCATCTTGGCCCTTTCTAACACACAGGTGGTCAAACTCCAGTCCGCACGCCAGCTCCCCATCTATTATTCATGGCTGGTGAGCCTCATCACGGTGCCTGCCACCTTTGGAACCCGGTGCGCTCAGAAGATTGGATGGGGCACCCTTCCACCCAGGATACAGTCCATTACCATCATTCTCTTCCTCGTCGTGAACATCGTCTTTACTATTCACGGGTACCGAATAGTGCCGGTAAATATGTAGTAAGTTGTCCTGAGGCCTCTAAACGAAGACGCACAAGAACTCATCCCATCAGCTTCGATTCCGCCGAGAAGCAAGTCCTCCGTTACGCGTCTGACCGTGCGGGCATCATCTCGTTTGCAAACTTCCCCCTGATATGGCTGTTTGGCATGAGGAACAACGTGCTCATGTGGTTGACGGGGTGGGACTTCGGGACCTACAATAACTTCCATCGATGGGTCGCTCGCATCGCCACCGCTCAGGCCATCGTTCACTCCGTCGGATACACAATCTTGATTTTCAAAGGTAGGGTTCCACAACTCACAAATGGAATATCATAACTAACGTATTTGAAGAGGGCGGCTGGACTTATTTTGCCTACTGGTGGGGTTATATGTTTTGGTGGACAGGCGAGATCGTCGGTGCTCTCAACTCATCTCCGTCGAGGACATTGCTAACTTGAAATTACAGGCAACCATAATCATGTCGCTTCTTGCTGGCTTCTCCTTCTACTGGATCCGGCGCCAGCACTACGAGTTGTTCCTTGTCGTCCACATCGGCATGTCCGTTCTCGTGCTGGTCACGATGCTTGCGTAAGAACTCCTTCACTGCGGGAAGTACAAATGGGCCAGTAACTAGTTGCTGACAAGGCCGCAGTCATGTTTCCATCTTTGACGGAGAGTACGACAGCTTCTTCTGGGTCCCGACTTTCATCTGGATGGCAGATCGCTTGTTCCGGGCCCTTCGGATCATGGCCTTCAACCCCAACTTCTGGAGAACCTGGGCGAGCGCGACGTACAACGAGTCCTCCAACATCGTCCGCGTCAGCATCCCGTGGGGAACCAGCCTCTACAAGCCCTCGGCCGGGACGTACTACTACATCCACGTGCTCAACGGCTCCCGCTGCTGGGAGAGCCACCCGTTCACGGTCGCCGGCGTGCAGGACCAGGGCCAGACGACCGGCAAACTCCTCGGCGAGCAAGTCCCGCTCCTCGAAGACGGCGAGACGGAGCCCTGCACGGACACGGCGGATGCTCAGAGCATCGATGCGGACAGTTGCGCCATGACCTTTCTCATCCGGCCGTACGACGGGTTCACATCACGCCTTCGCGACATGGCCGCGTCCAACTGGCCTAGGAAAGCCCCCCTGCGCGTCCTCGTCGACGGGCCGTACGGATACACGCAGCCGTTTCACTTGTTCGACAACGTCGTGTTCGTCGTAGGCGGCAGCGGCATCGTCGTCGCGCTGTCGTACCTCCAGGTCCTGACGGGCGCGACATCGCCGAAGTCGGTGCAGATCCACTGGGCAGTTCGCGAGCCCGAGTTCGCACTGGACGTGCTGCAGAGCGATATCGGTGACGCCCTGGGCAGTTCCAACTTGTCAATAGATATTCATCTCACGTCGCACGCCCGGGACGACGGGAGGGATTGGCCGTCGCAGGTGAATATCCGGCACGGCCGCATTGATGCCCCGTCAATCATCACTTCCACGAGAGCAAAGGCGGATGATGAGAGTCTGGCCATCGTCGCCTGCGGACCGGCCCAGATGGCCGACGCTGCCAGAAAGACTGTCGCGGGCATGCTGAGCAAGGGCGATACTCGGATAAAGTATTTTGAAGAAAGCTTCCAATGGTGATTTTTCTATATCTGGCTTGGATGGTTATTTGTTAGACCTTATACATAGCAGGCATGCATGGCTTAGACCATATAGACTAGAATGTGCAATTGATGATATGTGAACCTTTCACCACTAAGAGCATCGTCCCGTCTCGCCTGGCGTGTTCTTAAGGTGATGTTGTGAGCTGTTCGAGGAAGCATTGACGAGTGCCATTGTAACTCGGCTTTGTTGCAAACACTGCACAAAGAGGTGGGGGTCTCTAGCGGCTGACGAGGACTCGGTTTAAAGATTCATTTCAGAAACACAGTTCACAGAGACCAAAGATGTAATTAAAATAAAAGAATATTCATTCTGTTCTGTGTTGTATGTATCTACACATTAAGCACCTATTTACTTCCCCTGTGCCGCCGCTTCTGTTCAAGTAGGTATAATTCGCGCATGCATTAACTAGTACAGGGTCGGCTCAGACACCAGAGGTCGTCGTCGTCGCATCGAAGTCTTAGACATCGTGCTTGTCAAGGTGCTCGACGTGGTCGGCATTGGCGAAGGTGGAGGTGGGCTTCCACTTGCCCGAGGTTCGGGGGGTGCTCTCCTCCATCATCTTGTCGACCTGCTCCAGGGTCAGGCCCTTGGTCTCGGGGACCAGGAAGTAGGAGTAGACGAAGGCGCAGGTGCAGAGACCGCCCCAGATGAAGAAGACGGACGACTTCAGGTTACCCTTAGTCTCGCCGACCATGTAGGGAGTGATGACAGCAATGATGGTGTTCCAGAGCCAGTTGGAGGCGGTGGACAGGCCGACACCGCGCGATCGGATGGGGAGAGGGAAGATCTCGCCGATGACGATCCAGGCACCGGGGCCCCAGGTGGAGGCGAAGAAGAAGATGAAGATGGCGATGAAGGCAATCTGGGCGTTGACGGCAGAGATGTTGTCGGCGAGGGACTGATCAGGGTTGCTGGGGTCGGGGTGGGTCTTGTTAAAACCGACGGTGACACCGATAATAGCAACGAGGAACTGGCAGACGAGCATGCCGAAGGCGCCGATGATGAGGATGGTGCGGCGACCGAAGCGCTCAACGGTCCAGAAGGAGAGAGGAGTCGAGCAGACGTTGACGAGGGTGAAGATGAGAGAGATAAGGAAAGAGTTGGAGATGGCGCCAGTGGACTTGAGGAAGGGAGTCGAGTAGTAGAAGATAAAGTTGACACCGGTCCTGGAGGTTCTGTTAGCAGGCTGTCGTAGGATTCATATGGCAGGGAGAGTGAGCTTACCATTGCTGCATCATCTGCAGAGAAGTACCGAGGATGGTTCGTCGAAGGTTCGACTTGGAGTCCCAGAGGCTACCCTTGAAGCAGTTGGCCCAGCTGCCGAACCAGGTGGTGTCGGGGATCAGGGCACGCTCGTACTCCTCGTTGGCGACGATCTCAGCAATCTCGGCCTGAACGTAGTTGGAGTCCTTGGGCTGGCCGCGGACGCGGGACAGGGCATCGATGGCATCTTCAATGCGGCCACGCTTGACGAAGTAGCGGGGAGAGTCGGGGAGGAACAGGAGACCACCACCGAGGATGAAGGCCCAGGGGAACTGGAGGCCGATGGGGATGCGGTAGGAGGCAGTGCTCTCGAGGTCCTGGGTGGCGTAGACGATGACGGAGGCGAGGAGGAGGCCGATGGTGATGCAGAATTGGTAACCGGCGACGAGGGCACCGCGAACCTTTCGGGGGCACTGAAAGAGAACAGGTTAGTAAGGATCAGGGAGGAAGCAAAAGGCTGAAGGCTGGAGGCTTACAATCTCAGACATGTACAGGATGACAATGGCCGACTCGAAACCGACACCGACACCGGCAATCAGACGACCGACGACAATGGCAGCGAGCGCGTCACCGGCGCCAGTGACCATCTGAATAGCCACACCGATAGCGTAGATGACACAGCCCAGGATGACGGTCCACTTGCGGCCAATGCGGTCGGCAAGATCACCAGCAATCAGAGCACCGAAGAAGGTACCGCAGGACAGGATAGAAGTGATGAGCGAAGTGTGGCTGTCGCTCAAGGCATCGTGGCCGGCGCCCTCGACCTTGTGGATGAAGTAGGGCGAGCCGTTGACACCGTTGATGTAACCAGAGTCGTAGCCGAAGAAGATGCCACCGAAGGAGGCGAAGGCGCACATCAGATACGCCTTCCAGGTGACGGGAGCCTCGATGAGCTCGACATCGTTGGTGGTGTGGAGGTTGTCCACGACGGAACCCTTGCGGTTGCCCGTCTTTTCTTCGAAAGAAGCCATGGCGGGTTTGTCTTTGCGCTCTTGGAGCTTGAAGCTGTTGGGAGAGACAGCAGGAGGAAGGGTTGTAAGAGTGTTGTTGTTGTTGTTGTTGTTGTTGTAAGAGGATGTTGCAGGATGAAGGATGGAGGATGGAGGAACTGTGAGTGAGACAGGCTGATCGGCAAAGGAAGACGAGTTTCACAAGCAGGGACAGACGGGGTCTTATATTGTCAACGAGCAACGGAAGGAAGTAGGTAGGAAGTAGACGAACAAGAACGACAGCCCGTGCTTTCCTCTTCCCCGTTGGGCAACTTTTTGCTCTCCAGACTTCAACTGGCCTAGTGTCTCCAGTCTCCAGTCTCCAGTCTCTCCATGTCTCTCCCCAGTCTAGGGAAGCCCGCAGCCACGGTTGCATAGTAGCTCCGTAGTGGTGGTCCCGGGGTGGAGGGGGGGGGAGGCAAGCAAGGATCATTCCACCGGTGGTCTTCCGGCCGTTGCATCCACCCCCGGAATGAGATGGATGCTTGAGCTTGAGCTTGAGCTTGAG
>JABSTB010000226.1:0-56890 GCA_013756995.1 Neonectria neomacrospora
CCCACAGCTCCGCCTAGCAAGAGGCTTGTGGGAGGAAACTGACTAGGGGTTTCAACCTGAGGGTTCTTTGGGCAGTCTAAGAGAGTAAATTGTGCCGGTGCGCGGGTGCCCAGCACCGCCCTCACCTGGCAGCCCCTCCCTTGGAAGGAGTACGAGCGTCTCTCCAAGTACACGGAGGGCTCAACCTGAGGATGCGAGGACAGCACGAGCGACTGCAATGCCTCAAGGCGCCTCTCTCTCAGCACTCTACTCGTCCAGAAGACACCGGTACCAGAGCTGTCTGGCTCACAGAGTTTCGTATCCTCAGAATGCCCACCCATCCCTCGAGCCGGGCCACCAGCGAGCCCAATAAGAACGGTGAGAGCGAAGCCCAATTCTATCCATTCAAGAATGAAAGCGACGATCTAAGTTAACTAGGCGGCCGCGCTATTCCCGTTTCCCAGAATGGTCTAGACACGACGACGAACGACAGGTCGCTGTTTTCGCCAGCTGCATTGAGCGGGAAGTGGGTAACTTCAAAACGTGACCAATCACCCTCATTCCTATCTTCACAACATCATCTACAAAGTTAGCAACTCCTTGTCAAAATTCCAAACTTTTCAGCGACAGGACCCGGCATTCATACCAGTGACGTAGCGAATCTCACTCTTGACAGGAACCCAATGCGTTGGGCACAAAACGGACATCCCCGGATGCCAGGATGGCCCTTGGGTTTTAAGATTACAGGCAGGTCCGGCGCAGCCCTGATTGGCCACGGCCCCGGGAATTGCTGCCATGTTTCCCCAGTTGGGTACCCGATGTCTAAGTGCAGGCACTGTTTGTGCCTTATTATCCTCGTAAAAGCAAGTCCTGCAAATTTCCTATTCCTGTTGTTTCCGGTGCTGGACGCCTTGATATAAGAGCGCGAGGAAGCGTCGGTCCAGCAGGCTGCTGCTCGGCCATCTCTGCAAGCAAACACCAAGAGTCGCCACAGTCAAGCAAGCACCATGGGCCCAGCAAAGCCATTGAGCTTCGCCCAGCTGGAGCAGGCGGCTCTCCACGTCCTGCATCTGATCAGGAACACGCGCGGCCTGGAGAACACGCGTCTCGCTGTCATGGGCGACCTTGCAGTCTGCAAGTACCTGCCGCGGCACGGCGGTCGCGTCGCTGTAAGCCCACCCATGCTTTCTCCTTGATGAATTTGCAGCATCTAACAGAGCGAGGCACAGAGCATCGACTTGGTCATCAGCAGATGCTCATCGCCCGGGCGTGTGCGCGAGGGCATCGTGGGCCACCCCATGAGCCCGCTGGTTGAGAAGTCCGGCGCCGTCTTGTACCGACATACCAGCGGCTGGGAGATGGAGGTGAAGCTCATCCCCGACTGGCTCTGCCCCTACCTCCCCGCCGCGGCGAGGCCGATCCGCGAAGACATCGAGACCCTGCCCTACGTGTCCCTGGAAGATTTGTTTGTCTTCAAGGTGGACGCCTGCGGCCTTCACGAGCGGGATGCAAGCAAGCAACGAGAGGCTGCTGACGCCGCTGCGCTCCTCGAGCTTGCGTCGGAGCACAGCCCGCTGAAGTTGGAGGAAGACAAGCTCGACAGAGTCTCGCAGTCCCTCGCCGACATTGCTGAGTTCTCCGCCCCCGAGCTCGACAAGAGCTGGTGGCAGCGGCGCCTAGGCATGCTGCCCGACGAGCAGAAGTCCGCCCAGGAGATTCTCTCCGAGCTTGCAGATCACACTCAGGCCATGTCCTCGCCCACATCACCCAGGGCCAGCCACTACTCCTCGTCGTCTGTTTCGCGGTCTTCCTCGTACATGAGCTCCACGTCGGCACACTCAGTTTCGTCGTCCATCTCGCGATCCTCCTCGTACATGAGCTCCATGTCGGCGCACTCAGCCTCATCCTCCATCTCGTCCGTCGCAACCATCGACGAGAAGCAGCCCGACAAGAACGGGCGCCCGCGCAAGATGAGTTTCACCAGCAAGACAGCGCGACACAAGAGACATCCGTCCACGGGCGGTGCCTTCACAAAGACGACGCTGACTGCCGCCATGCAGCGCTTGGAGCTTGACCGGCCCGCGTCGCCTGGCATGGCTTTGACGAACCAGATTTAATTCTTTGTACAACAGCAAAAGGTCGGGAAAAGTTTACGGCGGTTTGGAATTCTTGCGGACAGGACTCCGATGTAGTTGTATTTTTGCGATCTAGACGGAAGGTAATCATTGGTGTTTGTTTTTGTGTGTATATACCCATGTACAAGGAAGGACAGGAAAAATGGTAGGGGAGGCTTTAGTTAGACAGGCGCAGTAATAGGTATTAGATTTTAAAGGCTGCTTGAATTATTTGTCATATTATTTTTGCTTGAGCCTGAGTCGCGGATGAGTTGTGTATTTCTGATCAGGACCATGTTGACAGCACCTCCAAATACTCCCGTCGAGATACTCAGTAAAGCGGAACTTGTTGCACTACTAACTTATCAAAGGCAAAGTAGAAGAGCATAGGTACTCCCTCGTGGGGGTAGTGGTCATAATCGGAGATGATAACCCTCTTGCAAAACCTGGGGTTGTCTTCTTCAGGTCGAACCGAGGATCGTAGGAACAGAAACAACAACAGTTAAGTCATGGGAGCAGGTGAATGAGATGAAGGATCATAAACCTGACGGCTGATGTACTTTCTTACCATAAGGGTTGAGGAGGGAGGTTTGTGATCTCTACATTTTTATCCTTATTGTCACTACACCTGAGCATTCACTCTTCCCTCAGCCGCGGCGGGTTCGCGCTATTGGGGCATCAAGTCACCAAGTCAGACACGTGGCAGGGCCCCTCATGGCTCTGACGAGATCTAATAATGGAGTTGACAATGGAAAGACCTTCATTCGAACAGTCACATAAGATAGTACCAAGCAATTCCATGATTTTGAACGTCGAAGACACGACTTGACTTTTTTTTAGACCCTGCTGCTCCACAAAATACATCATCCGTCTCCCTTCTCTCCCCCCAAGATTTAATATCCAGGGATATACATCACAAGACGATCAAACAAAGAGAGATAGGGAGAAGATAAAGCACAAAAAATAAGTGAAAAAAATGACCATCCACGCCAATATGCCCCTTCCGCCCAAACGCCAGCCAACCAGGAAAAAGGTGGAGGCAACAGTTAAGCCAGAAGCTGCCATGCCAAAGTCTCTCAGGTATCACATATCTACACATCGGGAACCGTCCAATCGTTCGTTGTGTTGGGAATGGTCCATCGGGAGTGTCCAGACGAGTAAGAGAAAGGAGGAGGCGGAGCAGGACGAGATCCAGTCCGTTCCTATTTATCCGTTTCAGCGTCGTCGCGGCGTGGGCCGCAACTTCTTCCGTTGGGGTTCCTAGTCCGTGGATTGGCGCTTCTTCTTCTTCTGCTTCTTCTCCTTCTTGGGCTCGGCCTCGTCTTCCGAGTCGTCGTGCTTGCGCTTCTTCTTCTTCTCCGACTCGGGCTTGACGGGAGTCTGGGCCTTGGAAGGGGTGGACTTCTCCTCGGCCTTGCGCAGCTTCTTCAGCTCCTTCTTGCTGAAAACCTTGGGGGTACCGTCATCGTTGACGTCGACATCGCCACGCTCGTACTTGCGCTTGAACTTCTTGACTGAGATGCCGGCAGCCTCGGCAAGGCGCTCGTAGTCAGCCTCGGACAGCTTCTTGCCCTTGGCAGGGGTAGCAGCGGCCTCATCGTCACTGTCCTCCTCATCCTCGGCATCCTTCATATCCGCATCGACCTCCTCGACCAGCTTCTTCGACTTCTTGCTCTTCTTGGCAGACTTGGGCTCGTCGGCCTCATCGCTGACACCGTCGGCATCGACATTGTATCGGCGAGACTCCTTCAGGACGAATTGACCAGCACCAACGATCTCACCCGCAGGGGTGACATTGGTGCCCTTGGGAAGTAGGGGCTTGCCTTCGAGTTTTCGGAGTGCGTTCTCGAGCTTGATGCGGTTGCTGAGGCCGAGGATGGCGCGCTCCTCCTCATCGACATCGTCCTCGAACTCGCCGAGTGCATCCACACGCAGACCCAGGGCGGCCTTGGAAGCCAGCATACGGGCAATCTTACCCTTGTTTCGGCCAGTGGCCTGGCCGATGAGAGAGGAGTGGTAGATAAGACCATACTTGGGAGTGTCGTGCTTGGTCTTGAGGGCACGGAAGAGAGCCTTCTCGGCACCGAGAATCTGGATGGTGGAACCGGGGGACTTGGCAAGGCTGATAAGAGAACCAGCGTGGGCGATGAGACGAGCACCAACCAGGTAGCCGACGAGGGCAGTCAAGTTAGGGGCAATGGCGCGCATTCTGCTCTCCAAGTACGAAGACAGTTGAGCTCGGTACTCAGTGTAGGTGATGACCTGGTCGGCCAAGAGCTTGATGTTTTCGAGATCCTCGTCGGTGATCTCGGTACCCATGCTGATCTCGGCGGCAGCCTTGATGGCAGCCTCAACCTCCTCAGGCAGGATCTCCGAGAGATCGCTGTCAACCATGCTGGTGCGCATGCCAACAGAGAGGACAACACGAGCGTAGGCCAGGTTGTCATTCAGGATCTTGGCCATCTCAGGGAAGTGCCAGCCGTACCACTCCTTTGTTCGCATGGCGTAGACGTTGAGCTCCTTGTCGAGGTCATCAAGCAACTTGATGGCCTGGATGATCATGGAGTCGACCTTGTCGGCGGAGAACTTGAGCCTGTGGCGCGACATGGAGTGGGAGAGACCAAGAGCCATGCGGTCAATGTTCTCGATCTCCAGACCGGGAATCAGGTCGGAGAGGGAACCACGAATACCTCGGAAGAGATCCATGGTATTGGAGCCCGACACGGGGGAGATGTTGAACTGGGGCATGTTGGAGATGGCCGTGCCCAGCTTCATGTCGGCGACGGCGAGCGAAGCCTTCTTCTCGGACTTGAGGTCCTCGAGGAGCCCGAGTAGTAGATCCGGGATCTTGCCGTCCTTGAGGGCAGAAGCTTCCTCGAGAGCAGAAGCAGCGCTGTCGAACTTGACGAACTTCTTCAGCTTGAGCCTAGTAGACGATTTCCAAGTTAGTAGTGCTCATTGCTTGCTTGCTGTCCTATGTCCAAGAGAGACAAGGCTAGATCGCCTTGTCTGGGCGACAGGACTGCTTGCGTTGGAAGAACGAAAAAATGGCTGGCACTCACATCTCGACGAGCTTCTCAGGACGTCCCAACTCGGCAGCGAGGTCCTCGTTCTTCAACATCTTCTTGTCGGTAGCCTTGAACAGGCCATAGCTGCCAATTGTTAGCACTCCAAACACCATCGACCAGGTCGCACCTTCTCCGTGCCCCGATTCCCCAGGGTCGCGACTTACCCTGCCGGCGTCTCGGCGAGCACAAAGAGCGACATCTTTGCTTCGCGTGCTCTTTCCCGTTGATATAGGATTGGTCGATTGTCGTCGTGGTTTCCTCGCGAGGCACAATTCCGTCCGATGTGCACGCTGCAAAGGAAAGTGCGAGATGGACTGGGCGATGGAAAAATTTCAGTTGAAGCTCCAAAGTATCCACCCAAATTTTTTTCGCAGGCTGGTGCTGGTGCAGTAGTGGGTTGCATGCATGGCGCGTCGGCGACCGGGACTACTATTTCTCCGAAAGCAGCCTTGCAGGTACGTACCTTTGTGGCTGGCCACTCACGTGCAAGCGACGTTGACGCAGCTTCCGTCGTGGTTGTTTGCTGCAGGCTTGGGAATGCTAGGCGGCATCTTTTGACGATCCAGCTCCCTCTGTCTTTAAACCACCCAAGTCACCGCAGACAACCGCAAGACGACGCGCTTCCTTTCATCTATCTTACACGCGCTATACTCGAGCGAATTCCGCATACGACAGCATGGAAGGTCTTCTTTTCAACGTCAACAATGGGTACGTAGAAGCCTAGAAAGCTTCCATGATGAGGCATGCATGCAAATGGGACTGACCGTGGCAACAGCTATGTCGAGGGCATTGTTCGCGGCTATCGCAACAGCCTTCTCACTGGCTCGGCCTACAACAACTTGACGCAGTGCGAGACCATCGATGGTATACTCCCGCATCCAGCCTGACTCTTACTCCCTTATACTGAGATGTGCCAGACCTGAAGCTCCAGCTCGGCCCTGCCTACGGCGACTTTCTCGCATCGCTCCCTCCGAATCCATCTACCTCGAGCCTCGCAGCTAAGACGACCGAAAAGCTCATCTCCGAGTTCCGATACGTCCGCGCCAATGCCGTCGGATCGCTGGCAACCTTCATGGACTACGTCACCTATGGCTACATGATTGACAACGTCGCCCTTCTCATCACTGGCACTCTACATGAGCGCGACACTCGCGAGCTCCTCGAGCGATGCCATCCTCTCGGCTGGTTCGAGACGATGCCTGTCCTCTGCGTTGCCACCAACATTGAGGAGCTCTACAACAGCGTCCTGATTGAAACTCCTCTGGCTCCCTACTTCAAGGGCAGCCTGAGCCACCAGGATCTCGACGAACTCAATATCGAGATTGTGCGAAACACCCTCTACAAGAACTACCTGGAGGACTTTTACAACTTTGTCAATACCCACTCTGACATGGCGGGAACTCCCACCTCCGAGGTCATGTCTGAGATTCTCGAATTCGAGGCTGACCGCCGAGCTATCAACATTACCCTCAACTCCTTCGGCACAGACCTGACCAAGGCCGACCGCAGCAAGCTTTATCCTAGCTTTGGCAAGCTGTACCCGGAGGGAACCCTGATGCTATCCCGCGCGGATGATCCCGAGGGTGTCCGTCTGGCAGTTGATGGTGTGCACGACTTCAAGACCTTCTTCGATGCCATCTCTGTTGGGGGCGGTCCTTCTGGCCCTGGAAACATGGGTGGCGGATCCGCCGAGGGAAAGTCCCTGGAGGACATGTTCTACCAGAAGGAGATGGAGATCTCCAAGGGCGCCTTCACCAGACAGTTTACCTATGCCATTATATATGGCTGGGTGAAGCTTAGAGAGCAGGTTTGTTCTCCTTGTCCAAGTCCTCCCCGTGGACCGTAACTAACAACACATAGGAAATTCGCAACATTACCTGGATTGCCGAATGCATAGCTCAGAACCAGAAGGAGCGCATTGGCAACTACATCAGTGTCTTCTGATTTCCTGCATCCTCTTAACAGGTTTCGATTTTTAGCTTGATTTTGTGTAGTATAGCAACTGTGAGCTCGTAATGGTACGGAAAGGGTCTGACATATGGCGCATGGGACGGAGACGGGTAGACGCAAGGCAGCTTAAACAAGCTCGCTCGTCTTTGGTGATGGCTTTGTATTGTACATAGAGAACACGTATTCTACAGCAGTCCTACAACTCGATCTGGTCCTTGTATGTGGCGGGCGTGAGGCCCAGCTTCTCAATCATGTGGGTCCAGCGCTCGCTTCCTCTCTCCCTGCGCTCCATGTACTTGAGCAGCTTTTGCCTCCGGTGCAGCAGCAACCTCAAGTTACGCTTGTTGTGCTTGTCCTTGTAGCCCCGGTTGATTTCGAGGGCCTGGGACACGGTCCGGATCTTTGCCGTCAAGATGGCGATCTGGACTTCGGAGCTACCGGTGTCTGGGCCGGCGCGGCCCGGCATAGGTAGGGTGTTGGGGTTGATGGACTCGGGCTTCGGCTTGAGGAATTCGTCCGTCTTGTGGCGGCCGAACTCGTCGACAATACGCCTCACATTGGCATGGAAGCGGTCCTTGCCACTGCTGTTGTCCAAGGCCGTGATACGCTTCAAAGCCTCGACGGCCTTGGCATGCACCTGCTCGTGCTGCTTCATCTTATCCTCCTCAGTCCCGGGCTCCATCTGCGACTCAACCATGCCAACCATGGGCTTGGTGAGAGTGTATGCGTGCTTGACGGCCTCCTGCAGCTCCGACTCGGTCAAGAAATGATTCCGCAGCTCAGGCGACCACGCCTGGACCTTTGGCGCGGCGGCGGCATCGCTGGCACCTCCTTCGACCGGCGCACTGGGGACGGGGCTTTGGCCAGCCGAGTCTAGGGACTCGACGAAGGGCGTAGTGAGGCCGCGAATAGGATCGCCGGCGGCCGCATGACGCTCGCGCTGGAGCTCCTCCCGGCGCTGGACGTTGGCAGCCTTGCGCTGCTGTGCTTGGGCATATCGGTAGGGATCCTGCTTGGCGTTTCGCTTCTTCTCGCGAATAGAGAGGTTGGCCGTCTGGACGAGGGGGAGGAAGTTCGTTTTCGAGGGCGTCGCAGAGGGTCGGAGGCAGACTACAGGCATTGGTTAGCAATTTGAGCTCCAAGATCGGCAACAACTTTAGGGGTCCATCGTACGGTTCAATGAGCCTAGGCGCGGCAGCGCCTGTAATCTGGGCGGCATGGTGGAGGCATCAATCTGCGGATTGATATACAGAAGGCTGATGAACGATGTCCCACGGTCGGCCTCAAAATTTCCCAGCGGCCACGGCCCATGCCGCCGGAGCGTAGGCGCGCGCTGGCGCCCGAACGGGCCTAGCGCATTTAGTCACGTGTGGCTTTCCTGGAGGTCCCACATCATATTGCGCTATATCATTCTAGGACTAGCTCCATCAGGGCTCTCCCACCACACACATTTTTGGTAAATTCAGAAGGTCTCGCGAACTTTTTGCGACCTCCACGAACATCACGAACTCTCCTCTTCCGCCTCACCCCCCGAACCGCCAGGAACAAAATCCGTCAAGATGGCTCCCTCCAACCTGCCCTCCATCTTCAACGCCACCAGCCAGGACATTGAGATGCTCCTGGCTGCGCAGGCCCACCTTGGCAGCAAGAACTTGCAGGTGCACATGGAGTCTTACCTCTGGAAGACCCGTGCCGATGGTGTCAACGTTCTCAACGTTGGCAAGACCTGGTACGTTTTTGTCCCGGGAATTTTGCGCTGTTCTTGGTCTCCTGCGGCATTGCGCGACGAACGTGGAAACTCGGTATTGGAGCTTTAGGCGCAGGAAACATCAAGAACAGACATCGCGAAACCCATTGCCCCGCCATACTCGGCTAACCAATATCGCGCTCCAGGGAGAAGATTGTTCTCGCCGCCCGCATCATCGCCGCCATTGACAACCCCGCCGATGTCTGTGTCGTCTCTGCCCGTCCCTACGGTCAGCGTGCTGTCCTCAAGTTCGCTTCCCACACTGGTGCCTCCTCCATCGCCGGTCGCTTCACCCCCGGTAGCTTCACCAACTACATCACCCGCTCTTTCAAGGAGCCCCGTCTGATCGTTGTCACCGACCCCCGCACCGACGCCCAGGCCATCAAGGAGGCTTCCTACGTCAACATCCCCGTCATTGCCCTCTGCGACACTGACTCCCCCACTGAGTACGTCGACGTTGCCATCCCCACCAACAACAAGGGTCGCCACGCCATCGGCTGCATCTGGTGGATGCTCGCCCGTGAGGTCCTCCGTCTCCGCGGTACCATCTACAACCGCGAGACTCCCTGGGACGTCATGGTCGATCTGTACTTCTGTATGTCCTCCCTCCCCAGCTTGACAACGACTCTCGTTTGCTAACTTATATACTAGACCGTGACCCCGAGGCTGAGGCTGAGGAGAAGGTCGAGGAGGAGAAGGTCGCCGGTGCCGAGGAGGAGGCCGCCCCTGCCGCTATCGAGTCTGGCTTCCAGGCCACTGGTGGTGACTGGGAGGCTCCCGCCGCTGGCTTCGCCGGTGCCGCCGCCACTACTGGCTGGGATGGTGCTGCTGGTGAGGAGTGGGGTGCTTCCGGCGCCGCTGCCCCCCCTGCCACCACCACCACCACCGAGTGGGCCGCCGCTGCTGAGCCCTCTAAGGAGACTCAGTGGTAGGAAGCTGAGGACCAAGGAGGTGCTGCAGAAAGCGCTGAGCCCCAGTGGTAAAATCGATTGGTCGACATCGGCGGCGTTACTAGGCTTGTTGACTTTTATCTTGGGACTGAGGTTCAACTTGGCGGTGCTAATGAGGGAAAGATACTCGCCCCTGGCCCATTGTCTCTCTTTTGTCTCTCTCTGTGTCGGGCTTCTGACTACGCTTGTTCTCGGATGCTCAGGCTGGGAGGACGGAACTCACCGGAAAGGGGGGGAGGGAAAGCCCTGTGTCGCCAAGCGGGTCAGACTTAATCGTCGTCCCGCCTTTGTTCTATGGTTTTGAAGCGAGAAGCTACATAGTCGTCTAAGCTGGGAGGAAAAAAAGATCAAAAGTTGCCATTGACTCGACGTACCTCCTTTCAAGTCCCCATGTGACGGTTTTGAATTATGAGACTATGAGGGAACGAGTACAGACAGTGGCACCGTCAAGCCTCATCCACCCAGGTCCAAAATCTATCATGTTTGTCTGGGTGACGGGTTAGGACCACAGCATGGCCGCGACACTTATTTTCGCGTTCTAGGCCATCCATCCAGAGACCTCAGTATGCATGAACTCCTCCAGCAATCACTTCCTCGCTAAACCGGTCAGGCACAGATAGTGTCAACTGAGACAGTAAAAGGCAACAAGTCCCAAGGGGTCAAGTTCACGATTCGACTTCAGAATGAGGTGACTACGCGAAGTAGAAATATATCACAGAACATCACGCAAGTCACATAAATCGCACAATTCCATAATCAAGTCATCGCAAAGGTGGTATCAATTCCTGGGTCCAAAGCCCATCATTCGCTGTTTGTCAATCCCATATCTACTCCATCCCATCCATTCATCCACAAACCCCGTCCTTCCATCCCATTTTATGCTATCCCCTTCCCTTCCCTTCCCTTTCCATTCCTTTCCTTTCCTTCCTATCCCTCGCCATTATCCCTCTCCAATCCAAGGCTGCATGCGTATGGTCTCGCACCCATGGGTCTCAAGGCTCCCGTTAAGATGATCAAAAAAGTCAAAAGCCGGCAACAGAGAGCCGTCACGCAGGCAAAAAGGGGGTATGGAGCAAAATCAAGCCAAGTCGAAAAAGCCAAGACAGGCATCAGGCCGTCAATATCGCGAAGAAAAACAAGACAGAAAACAGGCCCGCCAGAATTCTCAACTCCCGCTTGTCCCAGATGCTATGATGATGATGATGATGGTCTTGATGTATGTGGCCAGGACGAGCATGTGAGCTGCGTCTCTCTGTACAAGGCCATGCTGATTATTTAGGCTGCTCCTGCATGTGATAAGCACGCCGTCTGTTGTTGGGGATTATGAATACAGGGAAACCCGTTGGTCGTGTATGTGGTGTATGTATTGTATCCCGTCATGGTGATGAAGACATTAATAGTAGATGAAGCGCCGTCACTACGGAGAGTCATAAAATTCATTTCGTCGATGCGTCTTTGTCGATGGGGAGGTGGCATCGACAGAATGTGCGTGTACTTTCTCACTCAGGATCCGCCAAAGGCGAATTGTGTGAGTAGGATATTTACTCCAGAATTTCGGAGTGTCGTCGGATCTCCTCATCGCTCAGGGCGCTCATCCAGAGACACCGCTCGGTGATGCCCTCAATGGGTTGAAACTTGTACCTCGTGCTCGCCTCCAGTAGGCGAAGCAGGGTCTTGACCACCGCAGCGGCGATGCGACATCGCTCGAAGTTGATTAGAGGAGGTGTGGTGGGCGAGCCCGCAATCTCCGACGGCCTCTGAGCGTTGTATAACAGGTCGTGGGTGTAGATACCCACAAACGGAATGCAACCCAAGTCAGAGCCAACCTCCATCTCGGCCCGAAGGTTGTAAAAGTTGCGCATGGGCGTCACCAGGTTTTCCAGGTCCCGCATGGTCTTATGGTCGTGAGGTGGCAGAAGGGCCCAGGTCTTCGTCAGTCGAGAGACCTCGTTGCTGGATAGGGCGATCGTGAGCTGGGCGAGAGTCGCAAAGTTGCGGTAGCGCCTGCAGTGGATTGCGATGTGAAGGAACTTGGCGATGCATCGCGCCCTCTCCTCGGCATGCTGGGTCATGACAATCTCAGAGATAGCCCATTTAACCATGATGTTGAAACGGGCGATTACCACCTCAACTCCATGGGCATCCGTGTTGCGCAGAAATTCAACCCAGGATCGAGAATCGTTGTGCGTAGCATTCTTCCAATTCATGTCGATGAGTTCCTTCCAGTCAATTTCATTGAGAGCGTCCTTCTCAATCAAAGTGAACTGCTGCGCCAGAATCTCCGAGTCAAAGGCCAAGATAAACGGTAGGTGGGCAGTGTATTTGTTGCTCTCTGCGGGTTCAGGCCTTGGTGCCATCCGAAGAGCCTCGGTCGTCGCAGTTTGGTCATCTGCAGAGCTGGTGGAGTGGACATATGGTGCCCTCGGAGTTGTCTCTGGCGTAGGGGGGAGGGGCTTGTGGTTCCACACCTGGTCCTCGTGGACTTCAGGCACGTTGAAAGTATGCGGGGGCGACATCTCCAGCGCTTGAACGAGAGTTATTGGAGGTGAAGGTGGGCTCCTCTTGGGCGCAGGTGTCGGTGTTGGGGACCCCAGAGGGTGGGCAGGTAGCGCCACCCGGGGAGGGAAACCCTGTTGAGAGTCAAAGTCCTCATCGTCAAGCGAATCAGCAGACAGTTCTGAAGATAGGTCGCTGTCATCGTTAAGGAAGGACTGGTCCTCCTCCTCTTCCTCAGGAGGGGCAGTGTCGCCCGGCCTGATACCCTCGATGCTCTCAGTCTTTGTGATGAAGTCGTAGGACTGGTGTCGGGAATCAGTCTCCTCATCTTCCAGGAAGCCATACTTGTTTGGTTTGGGTGTAGTATCATCCTCCGGTCCCTCGAGGATCGACATGTTTGTCCATTCTTGAGTTCCATGCTTGCTTCGGCCATCATCCGTTCCGCCCCGGTCCAAGATGGGGATGGAGGAGTAAGAGTCTCGCGAGGTCTCTGATAGGAAAGACTTCGCTTCAGTCAAGGGACGCTGTGGTGTCAGAAAGCCTCCCTGTTGTTCCATGGGCTCGTAGTCGTCTTGGTCAGGGTCCAGCATGAAGGTTTGCCTCATAACCAGTTCCTCGCGATGATCTCTCCTTTCCCGCTCAGGAATCTCTGGTTCACCAATGGCAATTCCAATGTTAACGGGGTCGACCGCATCCCGTAGTCTCCTATCCGATTTCTTGCCCTCAAGCTTCATCAGTGCAGATTCGATGCCGCCATCGTCCTCGTCGTCGTCAGGAATCTGTGCCAGCTTTTGTGCTTCGGCCTCAAACGATGGTCGCATAACCGGCTTAGACGAATGGGTGCTGAACAATGACAAGTCTCGTTTAGGTGGCTTATCGGCGAGTTGACCGAGAGAGAAGACTTCCTTCCGCTGTTGTGGGTATTCGATCGACACTACCTCGCCATTTCCAAAGGAGTCTACGCGAGGACTTTGAACGTAAGAGCTCCGGATAGATTCGGAATAGGTAGTCAAGGATCCGACTGATCGCGATCTCCGCAAGGATATTGTGTCCAACTCTCCGACATTGGTCGCTGCTCTCAGGTCTCCACCAGGACGTCTCCGCAGAACACGCAGAGGCGGCGGGATGGGTTCTTCTGGTTCCTCTTCATGGACCGACACACCAGAACAGGTGGTCGCATCAAAGCTTCGGGCTGAAGAATGGCCCGCGCCACTGCCAAAGGAGTATCGGCGCTTGTTCAGCATCGAGTTCAGCGATTGATGGGTCCTATTCGACTTGATCGACTTAATCCGGTGAGATCCTCGAAACGACACCGGGGGATAGTGGCGAAGGCTCCGCTGCGTTGTGGTCAGGGAAGTTCGGCTCTGGTCCTCGGATGGGCGGGCGCTGTGACTGGGTGCAAGACTATCAAGATCAGGCACAAACGGTGGCAGTGGATCCTCTGAGAGACATGGCTCCAAGACATGCTGGTTCAGCAAATACGATGAACGCCTCGGCGTACCTCCCATTGAAGGCGCAGGGGGGGTCGTGGGCGGTGTGGGATCGCCACCGCCGAGTCTGAAGGTGTCCATAAAGGCATCGACGGAGGGATGTCCACTGACAGTTCCGCGGTGCATCGTGGACACGCCAAACGGAGTTGTGTCATCCACAATAACAATCGACTTGCTCCCAGTCGTAATTCCCATGTCACTGACAGGTCGATGCTTGTTGTTTTGGGGCAGGCTGTCGAAGGTGCTCGAATCCATATGTGCAGCCGAGTACCCGATGTCCGCGGAAACCGACGAAGAGTTGGGTAACACCATCGGGAATCCACGGCGCTCGGCCTCCGCAGCAGCCTCCTCTCGCACGGCATTCTTGAAATCCTCCGCGGCCTCGGCGCCGAGCACGTCTATTCTCACCGGGGGCCGGGCGCCGTTGAATCGTTGTCGACTCTGGTTTTGTGGGACGATGGCTGTCCCGGGAAGTCGGTTCGTTGTTGCGCCACGGGGGCCGATTGGAGCCACGTTGATAAAGCTCCCCTGCGTCGGGGAGACTCCCTGACCTCTGGTGCTCAGGGCTCGTCGCACACCTCCGAGCAACTTCCTCATGCCATGTCCTGACATAGCACCCGCGGGAACCCTTCCTTTGACGATTTGTTGGTTATCCGGGTGAAGTGTCGTGGTTTGTCTAGCACTGTTGGGAAGATCGTCGAGCTCGATGTCGACAAATGCCTGGCCTGGCGGCAACAAATTCCCTCGAACAAGGCTCCCCGCATACGGAACGGTCATCAAAAACTCCTGATCCTTGAATGATATCTTATCAGAACCATGGTCCCTAAGCGAATCAGTCAAGCTGTTATTTCGCTTGTGTGTCGGCGGAGCTGGGCGGACACGTTTGCCAACCAGAGCTCGTGGCGTCGTCGCGACATGGCTCGTCTGGTTGTATACTGAGCTTGCGGTGACGGGATGGGCGCCCAAAGGATGAGGACCGCTGGTGTGGATAGGTCGCGATCCTTTGTTGGGGAATGAGCATGAGATGATATCAACACTCGTCATACTAATGGGAGACGTCGGGTTGCGGTCGGCCTCGGCAGGATCTGGGGTAATTTGCTCCTCCGGAGTATTGGGTCGGTTTTCAAAGGCGACTGAGTCTCCGATATGGCCCGCACGAGAGATGTCGGCGACGAAGCTGGTTCGTTCACGGGTGCTCTTCCTCGGGGATGGCAGATCTTCCAGCTGGGGTGGTTCTCCGTCTTCTTGGTCCCAAAATGACGGGTCCAGGTCTGGGTCTCTGTGGCCTGCGATCCCACCAGGCGAAACGGGGATATCAGCATCGAGCGAGTCGTCAAAGTCGGGGCCATCCCAGTAAAGCGCACAAACCCGCCTCCAGCACTTCTTGAGCTCTCCAAGAATCTTAAGTTGGACTTTTCGAGATCGGCTGCATTGCGACAGCTCGGCAACGAAGTCATTCAGCAATTCGCAAAAGGTCACTCTGAGGTGATAGTCCAGGACGAAATCATCCATGAAGTAGTTGAGGATCCAATGCCTCAAAGCAACAAAGGTCCGGACCCGGACGACCATGCCCGTCTCATCATCTCGGTCCAGAGCCCACCGAAGTCTCGCGACCAGCATTCGCAACAGATCGGTCGATTCAAGGAAGGCGCGAAAGGTCAGGAAGAAGTCGGATATCAGCTCGTAATCCAAGAAGCTGGGAGAAGTGATCTCTGCAACGAGGCGGGGAGGCGTCGCGGCGGTGACGGCGCTCGTCGCGGGCGAGTACCTGACCAATGCTCGGTCATCGCAAGCCGGCTTGAAGGTTAGGTTGTCGAACATGGCCGGTTCGATCTTAAGGTTCGCCATATATGACGGGTGGACGGTACGAGGAGCCCGAATGAAGGAAGAGGTCGGAGTGCCACCAGAGCGAGAGAAGCGCAGGACGGGCACTGCCAAGGTGGCGGGCTGTCCTGATCCCATCTCGAGGTGGGAGCTGTTAAGGTCGCCCTGGCGTTTCAGCAGAGAGGCGCTGCTGGAGCGGAAATCGTCGGTGGGAGCGTACGAGGAGCCGCGGAGGACGGGAGTGCCTCTGACAGTAAATCGGGGGGTTCCTATACGCCACGAGGGGATGTTGATATCCAGAAGCGGCCCGGCGACGGGGTCAATATCTTCCATGGTCCGGGGCCGGTGGTCGTCGCCCGGCTTGGAAATGACTATTTTGAAGTCCCCGGTGTCCGAGCCCTTAGCGGCGGCAGTCTCGTGGACTGTGCTGTCGGATAGAGCGCGTCGGTGTTTAACGGGCCGGCTAGGATCCTGCGTGTCGTCGAAGAAGGTGCGGCCACCGTCGAAGGGGGATACCCCTGGAGTTGACCACTGGCTGATGTGCAGCGAACTGCTCTGGTCCTCGGACCTATCGTGACCCAAAGCATCAAGGCCAGCTGTGCTCGGCGGGGTGATGGGGAACACAAACTGAGGCTGGGGACATCGCTGGTTGGCGGGGCGTATGGTCGGCCTGGAGGAGGAAAATGTCAGCTCAGTGTCATGCAGCGCCAGAGTTTCGAGTTTCGGGCACTGGCGCAGTGAGGTCTCTGGTTCGACGCCAGGGCGGATGACGGGAGGGGACCACCTGAGACCTTTCTCCACAAGGCGAGAGCAGGATGACGGCGCGTCGACTCTGGAGGTCGGGAGGCTGGCACAAAGCGTTCCAGACCAGCGGGCAGACTGACGTACCTTAGATATATACGACCATTGTTACCAACGTTGGAAACGGCGAATTGACGACCTTCGCGGCCAGCGGATCCACCGTCTGGGGTGATGTCGGATTTGGACTGGCTGTTTGAAATGTCGGCGTCGGACGCGGTAGTGAGAGCTTCCCTGTGGCCTCTGGTGGTGGAAGGCCTTTGCTGATGGGGTCGCCTCTCAGTCAGAGGAACCAAGGGTCTGGCGGTGGTTGGTGGCATGCGCGTGGTGGTCGATCTGAGGGGCCTTTTGGGCGTCGGTGCTCCCTTGGGCGAGGCGTCTCTTGAGGCGGTAGTGCTGAAGGGGGCTGTAGAGGCAGCGGCGGCGATGGCCCCGGACCTGGGCGTCGTGGTGGTGGTGGACGTCGGATCCTTGATCGGGGGGCGCGAGGAGATGGGGACGGGCGGAGCGCTGAGGCCAGACGCTGGCGGCAGCGTGCCTGAAGGCTCCATGAGGGTCGCCATGGGCACGGCCGCGCGAGTGTCGTCGTGGACTCGTGGTCAGGAGAGGGCAGAGCGGGCGATGCTCAAGGCGACGGGAGCTGGAGGCGAAGGCATTGAGTTAGCAAGAGGAGCAGCAGCGGCGGCAGCCGTCGAGGCGCATATCGTCGAGGTAGTTGCAGAGGAGGAGAAAGTGGAGGGGGAGAGAATGAAATGACGGCAAAGGGATAGGCGGGAAGGCCGAGGCCAATAACGAGTGTCGTTGGCCGCGTTTAATTGCCCTTCAGGTCCCGGTTTGGCTTTCAACGAGGTCCCCCAGCAAAGACCCGGTTGAAGAGCGGGTCCTCTGTGGGAAATGGGGATACGAGCGAGGGAGGGGGACGAGAAGGCAGGAGGACCAGGACGTACAAGACGTGACGACGCCATAAAGCGGCCAGCGAGGGCGATGCTGTTGTCTGAGTGTCACAGGGGAGGAGTCGACATAGAGTGTCGCTGCGCAATCGCGTGTGAGTATCGTGTGTTGGTTGTTGTGGGTTGCGTGTCGTGGGCGTGGTGTTGTTGGTTGTGGTTGTAGTGGTGGCGCCGGGAGAGAGGTGGAAATAGGTAGGGGAGCGAGGAGCCAAACGGCAAGACAGAGCAAGTTCGAGGTAACGCTACGCTTTGCAGCAGAACCAACAACAAAAAACACGGGCGACGACTTGAGCCAGATACGGATACAAGAACTGACAAGAGGGGAATCACAGGACAGGGAAGACCAAGAAAAGCGAGCGCAGTTTCAATGGGGGAAAAGACGAGGCAGGCGAACGGACACACAGACAGCCGACACAAACACACACACACACACACACACACACACAGGCACACAGGCACGCACTTTACGCAGTACTGGATTGGGATGGGATGGGATGGGATGGATGGGATGAGCGCGCGAGTCAAAGTGCACTGTGGGGCGACTGAGACTCGGAGAAGTCAGAGGCCCCAAGCCCCGAGCACTTGACTAGGGCCCAGAGGTACCGATTACCTGGAGCTAACGGCCAGGTGCACCCACTGGCTTGGACGCTGATGGCGATGGCGGCGATGCTAGCAGTGCTAGGAGGGCCAGGGCGAGTGCTAGGGGCCGGTACGGCCGGAGGGTCCTTCCGTGCGAGTGGTGGTCGCCACGCGACCGCCGTTGGTACAAGATACCTTTACCTTTGCTCGAGTCGCTCGACGGAAACCAGCCACACAACACCCTGCCACCCTTGCGTGGTTAGTCCAGGTTGCTCTCCCGTGCTGGGGGAGGGAGAGTGACTGGGCGCCCATTCTGAGGCCGCTGGTTGGTGGGGAGGGCACCAATCGGGGGGCCTAGCCCAGCTGGGAGAGGTCGGGTGCGCGCGGTGATGGAAGCAAAACGTGTTAATGGGGACTGCGAAGAAAGTGTGAAAGAAAGAAAAAGAAAAAGGAAAAAGGAAAAGGAAAAGCAGAAAGGCAAACCTCGGGTCAAGTCATGTCATGCTGCTGTGCTCTGTACCACAAAGGGGAGAGAGCATGCAGACTCTGTTGAAGACAGCAGGATATGGGTCTTGGGCATGGATGATGGGCGTTGGCTGGGACCCAAACGCCCGGACGCGAAGTCAGGGATCGCCCATGTTTGCCAATCGCGCGGAGACTCAATCGTTGCTCTGTACAGTGCTGGCGTTGGAACCACAACTGTATCAGCCAAGCCACCGAACGGGACGCACATGGCGCCTCGGCTTGTACGGTGCGGCACTGTACGGATCCGTGTCGGCAGCGTGGCTCCAAGGCCGGTTCGTCAGAGCTCCCTACGATGGCTGGGCATCAATCGATCGATTTGAGAATGGACCAAGCCAGACCAGTTCCAGACCCCTGAGACGACAAGGTGTCGTTCTTTCATCTTGCTGCCTCTTGAGTGGCCCCGTGTCATGAAAATGCCCGATGATGACGGCCGTCAGATGAGTTGACGGTCGGCTCTCTTCCGTCTGTCGTCTCTCTCACGTCGTTCGTGCATGATGCATGAGCGTGCGCATGGGGAATAATACAGTACAAAGCAAGCCAAGCCAGCCCTTCATGCCGCATCCATGCAACCATGCAGCCGTCCCACTCAACGACCAACTCGGCTCTACCCAACCACGAGCTCTCAAATCCAAAATCCCGCCCCTCCTCTTTTCCATCCCGTTCCGTCACTTTTCACGAATGCTCCCCTCGCAAGCCTTGCCGCTGGTAAACTCTCCCGCCTTGCTTTGGTCCCCAGTGTCACCCACACGTCACATCACCATCGTGCGCATTGACAATCTCCCCCATCCCAGGGCTTATTTAGACTCAAGGCTGTCTTAAAAGCATGTACGAAGTACGAGGTACGAGGGATAGCCACACCTATCCAAGCACTTTTCCATTCCCAATGCCATGGATCGACCGCTGCTGCCCTTGCAGATAGCGGCACCTTACATGCTGTGGATGTAGGCACAACGCTCGTCAACACTGCGCATGCATATTGTGTCTTACCAAGGCGGAACAAAACACCACGAATGAACCATGTCCGAACACGAATTTCGTAGTCCACGTAGATATTTCATCATAAAACCAACACCAACCGCCTGCCACACCATCGCATCGGGGAGCTCTCGGATCCCCTCCCGCCCCAGCGAATCACCTCAGGACATCGCGGTTCCAGGGTAGCACTCCGCCGAACCCAGCACCATCACAACCCACCGAACCATCACGACTGGAATGCGGAGGTACAGCCCAGACCCTAGAAACACGCGAGAACACCAAGTACCTCGCCATCCAACCCTCCCACATGGCACCTAGCACATGGCACCCCATCCCGCTCTTCCCTCCCGTCCGTCCGCCCGTCCACCCGCTCTCAACGCCGCCCGACTTTCACTTGCACTTCCACTCCGCTTCCACCGTCCGGCACAAAGCGCATCCGCCCGTGACGCCGCCGCCAACTTGGACAAACCATCTATATTCCTGCATGGCACTACCACCGCTCGCTCCGCAAAACCCTCTCGGTCCCAATGCCCCCGAACCCGGTTCATGCACCACGAGTCATTCCTGGGCCCAGTGACTGACTTCTCGCCCAGCGCGCGTACACAACTACTCACCGCGACTCGAGTTCCCCCACCTCGATGCGGTAATTCTGTCGTGCCTTAAAGGCGGTGACGATGGAGGGGACATGGCGATACCGCCTTGCCCCTCGTGCTCATGCACGCCGCTGTTCTATTCTCGTGTACTCTGTAATGGCTCTGTGCGTATCTTAGTCTTCTCCAGTCAGTCCTAGGCTTGCTATCTCACATGGCCGTGAGACTACCCCCAGCCACAAACGTCCATTCCTCTTTCGATATGGGGCTTTATACGACCGATGTCGACGTTAATGACCCTACGTTTGGTTTGGCCGATCAGATCTATTGAGATAGAACGGCCGATCAGATCGTACGTGTCGTCTGCCCGTCGCCCCAAATCTGTTGACGGAAATCATGAACATTTGCATACCACGGTAAAGACTCTCCACATATAAGGGGACTACAACAATCACTCGAAAATTAACGTGATGCATCATTGTCCAAAACCAATTCATTAAAACGTCCACTTTCTATCAGGATGTTGCGTCTAAGTCGTCTTTACAGCGCTCAGCCACCAACCATAGACCGATTCACGTCTATATATCCATCCGCACTCGCCCAGTCATTGTCTGCGCATTTGGCGACTCTAACTGATCATCTCATCTCCTGAATCTTCTCTACCAGCAGATCCGTAAACGTCTCCAGCACATTCTGGTTATCCCCAGCCCGCGCCTCGAAGATGCAGTCCAGTACCGTCTTGATGCCCACGCCCACCGCATCCGATCCCGTGCGGTCATGGATGATGCTGATCGCTTGGCCCACGTCGTCCGAGTTGAACACATGTGACTCCTGTAGCACAACTGCAAGCTCCCTCAGGTTAGATACAGCGGGCACCGCTACCTTCTTGGCGAAGTCCATATCGATCTCAAGCATCTTTAGCACGGAGAGTTTGGAGGTGGTGACGAAAATCAACAGACGGTGGCCCTGGATAATATTGTCAGTTCTGTTACTGGTAGTGTGTTTCAAACGGCGCAACTCACCTTGGGAGGCTTCGACACCAGCAGAGTTGTCAGGGCCTCGAGCATGGTGTTCGAGAAACGCGGTCCGATAGGGTTCCATCCAATCAAGCGCTCGAAGTCATCAAGAATCAGGATACTGGTAGGGGACTTGTAGGCATCCGCAAATGCCTTGTGCACATAGTCCTTCTTAGCAAAGTCGTCGCGGTATCCTACCAGGTCCGCAGGAGTAACCATCTTGACGAAGGGGAACCCGGACTGCATGGCAATTTGCGCTGCCATCGCCGTCTTGCCCGAAGCCCTGGGTCCGTGGAATAGAACAGACGTGGCGAACTTGTTGGGATCGTCCTTGATCATTCCAACGACGCGCATCATCTCCTGGATGGTCGGGTCGATGTGAGGCCCGTAACGGATGATGCCTAGGCGGACGGCATCCTCGAGCTCCGCCTCGGAGACACCGTAGGCAGGGCGAACCTCAGTCAAGGCGTTCATGAAATCTTCGCGGTTGATCCTCATGCTGGCCACATCCTGCTTGACAGCAGCCAGCTGGCCAACCTCGGTGTGACGGGAGAAGGCAAACGACGCCGCGGCCTTGACCAGACCGTTAATTTCAGCTCCCGAGAAGTTCTTGGTGAGTCCGGCGAGCTCCGCCACGTCAACATCAGGGTGCAGGAGACCGTTCTCACGCATCTTGGCCGTGTGGATCTTGAGAATCTCGAGACGGCCTTGCTCATCGGGGAGCGAAATCTCAAGGTGAACCTCGAGACGGCCGGGTCGCAGCAGCGCATCGTCGATCATGTCCTTTCGGTTGGTCATTCCGATCAAAAGAATATTATTGAGCTGGTCCACACCATCAAGTTTGGACAGAAGCTGGTTCACCACGCTGTCGCCGACTCCAGTGCCGCCTCCAGCGCCTGAGCCTCGCTGCTTGCACACAGCGTCCAGCTCGTCGAAGATGATGATGTGCAAGCTGCTCTCATCCCCCTTCTCCTTGTACTCCTTCTCGGCATCCGCGAAGAGCTTTCGGATGTTCTCTTCCGACGCACCGACGTACTTGTTGAGCACTTCGGGACCGTTGATGACCTTGGGAGGACGAGCGTTGAGCATCTTTCCGATCTGACGGGCAATGAGCGTCTTTCCGGTTCCCGGGGGACCGTAGAGCAGCATTCCCTTGACGTGGGGAATGCCAATCTTAGCAACCAGGCCTGGGGGGAAGACACGAGACGCAAAGGCTCGGCGGAAGATAGTGGCAAACTCGTCACCCAGGCCACCGATGCCCATATCCTCGAACTTGAAGTCGGGGGCCAGAATGGCGTTGGAGTTGGGCTTATTCATGGAAGGCTTGAGGTTGAAGTCGCCCTTTCCATCACGGTGGAAGAGGACCCGAGTCTGGTTCGTAAGGATACCTCGAGCGTTGGGTTCTCTGTACGTCTGCTTGCTGGAGTCATCCGAGGACATGGCCAGGTCAACGAGGCCGACCGTCTTAACGACAATGAGAAGGGGAACGTTGCGGACATCCATCAATATGCGCTGTCCGGGGGCCAGGACTTGGTTCTGGTATGTGTCGATGAAGATCTTGGACAACTCGTCTTCGTCGTAGGGAGTCTGCGTCTTCTTGTTGGGCGATGCGAAGCCAATCTCGAGGTCGACTGAGCCAAGGTAGGCCTTACCTCCTGTCGCGAAGGGGTCATAGACCTGTCCCATGAAAGTGTCCCTCATGGTGATACCAGCCCATGATCGTTGAGGATCAGACAGACTGATGCAGCCCGAGGGGAACCCCTGGACTGGTTTGGCGGTAACGACATATTCGCCGGCAGGCTGGCCGCCTCGAAGGACAATGTACAGATCGGAGCCGTCGCGGTTGGGAGGGAAGTCTTCGGGGGAAACGGCGCAGCTAGTTGAGGTTTCGATGTCAGTTGTCGTCTCAATGGCGTCACGGCGGGATGTGATACTCACAGGTTACCGTAGATGAGCCTGGACTGGAGCGACTTGTCCGTGGTCTTTTCAACTCGCAGGGGAACCTGTCTGCCGCTGCTTGGGCCTCCTCCGGGAGGCTTCTCGTTCTGTCTCGACATGCGCGGCGACCGAGGCTGCTCGGCGTAGCCGCCTCCATACCCTCCGCCCTGTCCGCCATGTGGTGCGCCTTGCTGTGCTCGAGGGTCGTTGTAACGAGGGGCACCGTATCCTTGCTGCGGCTGCTGCTGGCCACCTGCTGGCGGTCGAGGGTTCGATCCGGGCATGCCAAACCCGCTGAAGGGGGACCTCGACATGGTGGCGGTGAGTGAGGGTCGGTGCGGGAAGAAGAACCTGCGAGGAGCGCAAAAAGGTCGTCGTTGTCGAGTAGTTGGATCAAGAGTCCGGGGTGGATTGAATGTATGTAGCTTTGTTGGTTGACAAGTTCAGGTTGACGTGGGTGAAAGTCGCCATGCTGGAGCTTCCATATGCTGACGCCAGCGAGGGGCGGTCCAAGGCCACAGCCCCACGGTGCCAGTTCGGTTCCGTAACCGTAGTTCCTATTTAGGTTTAGCGGCTATGTCATTGCTCCATCTATTTCGAGGGGGATCGGCCCCGCATTCCGCCAGGCAAGACAGACAGAAACGGTACAACACCGACGATCCGTCATGATTTGGAGTTCATGACACATCAAGACTTGCTCTGTTTGCGACTTCAAGTCCGTCCTTGACACATCAAAAGCCAGCACAGGATGCCGCTGTAAGCAAATTACTCAGCCTTCGATTCTCTCATCGGCTTACTGACCCATCACGTCACAGCCACTTGCTAGGCAAAAAGTCCTGGAACGTTTACAATGCCGACAACATCGCGCGCGTTCGTCGCGATGAGGCTGCCGCCAAGGCTGCCGAAGAGGCAGAGGAGCAGCGCATGCAGGAAGTCGATGCACAACGCCGGCTAGCCATACTGCGAGGCGAAGCTCCTCCGCCCATCGAAGATGTCGAGCCGACCAACGCCCTGGAGCCGCCCACTGGCAGCCATCCAGGGGCAGCACACTCGGGCAGCGTCCGACGGAAGCGGAAGTGGACCGGTGAGGACGATACCGACTTCGAGCTGCGAATTGCCAAAGAGAACAATGAGGTAGCTGTGGCGAGTCTCGAGCCCGAGCGCAAAGCAACCAGCTCGGCGCCGATTGTGGACCATGCCGGGCACATCGACCTCCTCGGAGATGCAAAGGCCAGGGCGCACGCCGAGAAGAACGAGGAGGCAGAAAAGGACGCCAAGAAGAAGAAACAGAGCTTCGAGGACCAATATACGATGCGCTTCTCCAACGCGGCTGGAAAGGACGGCATCTCTAAACCGTGGTACTCGCAATCCGAACCGAGCGCACAGGATGCACCATTGAAGAACGTCTGGGGGAAGGATGACCCAAAACGCAAAGACCGAGACACGCAGCGTATTGTCGCCAGTGACCCTCTTGCCATGATGAAGCAAGGCGCATCTAAGATCCGAGAGCTGAAGAAGGAGCGCAAGCAATTCCAAGAGGAGCAGGCGGGGCAGTTGAAAGAGCTTCGCCGGGACCAGCGCCATCGCGAGAAACGCCGACGGGGGCATGATGAAAGAGAAAGGGAGAGGGAGAGGGAAAAGGATGGATCTTCTCGACACCCGGACCACAGGCGACCCTCAAGGCGTCGCGATAAGGACCGAGAAGAGTCCAGTCATCGGAGTGGGAGACATGATAGAGATGACTCGAGAGATCGCAGACGACGGAGAGATGAGCATGATTCCGATCGGAATGAATCCAAAGACAGGAGGAGAGAGATGACAAGAGAAGATGACAAGCGGCACCATGAACGGCATACCCGTTCACCTGCGCAAAACGGCAGAGAGAGGCATCGGGGACACCAGCCCAGACAGAGCAGCCATGAATAGTTATTAGATACCCAAATGAAAACCCTGGTCCATAATAAGAATGATGCGACGCGGAATTGGAAACTGAGCAAAACAGCACACTACTGGGTATCGACACAGCACATGATCAACCCTCCACCCACGGCAGCCGAATCTCAACAGGCTTCATATCCTTCTCCGTCATCGCCACCAGCTTCGGTGCCTCCAACGCCCCCAGCGCCGCCCGCACCGCCGCATACGTCTCGGCACTCAGACCTTCCTTGCGATCGCAGTACACATCCAGGCCCTCGTTGGTGAAGAGCGTCGGCGCAAACCACGTCACGGCCCAGCGCTCGCGCACGCCCTCGGCCGTCTTCGTCTCGCCCCAGCCCAACACCTCCCAGTGGCTGCTGACCAGCAGCAGCATGCCCTTGCCGCGCCAGTCCCAGCTGGCCGCGCTGTCGCCGTGCGCCGTGTCGACGCCCGTCACCGACTTCAGCACGCCCTGCTTGCTGGAGGGCTCGTACTCGACCAGGTCGTCCAGCCGCGCGCGCCCGGTGCTGTTCATGGGCAGCCGGCTGTATGTGATGCGGACGTTGCGCGCGGTGCGCCACATGGAGAGCGTTGAGTGCGTGACGGTCCATGTCGCGAGCAGCCAGTCCAGCGAGGGCGCAGATGAAGCTTCCTCGGAACCGGAGGCATATTTGGAGGGAAGTCTAAGGGCGACGGCTGGAGGTGTCGTGGCCATTGTATTGTGTTGTTGATGGTTTGTTGTGTTTTTCCCTTGTAATTGTGAATGTTTTCTTGTTGAGGATGGGAGATGGAAGTGAAAGATGCCGCGGTGGTGTGGCCTGCTTTGAAAATGAGCAGCGATGAGACGAGGAGTAATAAGTGAAGTTGCGACTCTGTGGCGCTAACCGTTGATCTTTACTTTAAAAGGGCAAATGACAAAAGTCCGACGGCCCAGGATGTATCCGTATGGAGCCTTAGATTGCTTGTGTTAGCTAGAGTAGATATCCCAGGGTAGCGCGAATGACCCAAAGCAAAACCGCGATAATTATGGACGTACCGTATCTTGCGTTGCACGTTGACCCGAGCCCACCCTATACTTGTACCTGAAATGATGTTGTTTGCTTTGTTCCCCGCGAGGCAGCTTGACTATTGGGAGGTGCCGCCTGCGCATAATGCCTCAACCCTTACTCTGAATTAATCTTTCAGTAACCCCTGAGCAGTTATTCTCGAGCTACTATTCTCATGCAAGCCTCACAGCTGTGCTACCTACACCTTCACGCCTCATCGCAACCCTCAGTCCGCCACCCAACCACCGCCAATCACATGTCAAAAGCCAAAAGCCCCTTTTCCTCAACCGTTTACGAATACTTGTACGTACTTGCAAGCCATCACCACAGCCTGAAATTGCTCACCCCTCCAAGGAAGCCACCACAGACAACGCCACGCTCAACATCCCCAAAGGCTATAAGGCTCTAGTCTAGCTGCCCAACTGCCGTGCAGCGCCACAAATCCTCCGGCCCCACCAAGCCTCATTCCAACCCCGGATTTTCACGAACGCGCATTCTCTTCTCATCCATCTTGCATCGTCGCATCCCTCTCGCCCAACCCGCATCCTCGGCTACTCGACCCTCGTCTTCCCGCGTCGTTATTCGCGCATACAATCGCATCCTCTTCCCGGCTTTCCCATCCTGCTTAGGCTCCCCGAGCCTGAAGTAATCTTACTATGGATCCCGACCCGATTGCTACGGACGACGCGCATGTCGACGTCGACTCCGACATCTACTCCGACGACGACCAAGCTCTCATGGCCCAGGCCCTCGGCTTCGCCTCGTTCGGCGCCCAGGGCCATCCCAACAAGAAGCGCCGCTACAACCCCCGCGCCGACGCTACCCTCATCGCCGAGCAACGACCCTCCGTCACGGGCGCCAACTCCACTGCCCTCGGCCCCGCGCCGACTACCCGCTCCAACGCCGATGAGATTGCTCTCGACGAAGACGGCGACGGTGACGGCGGCGGTGACGATGCCCCAGGCCCGGCGCAAGTGCGTCCGGCGAGCTTACCCCAGCGGCCCGCCGCGCCCACCGGAGGATCTGCGTCTCGCGATCAAGCCCACTTCCAGTCCACTCCTCATCGTTCCCAGGACCCTTCGCGTGGCCCGTGGTACGAGGGCTACTACGACCCGATGTCCAACGAGAACCCCTGGGATCGCCTCGAGAAGACCCGTGGCCTCTCCTCCGCCGGCCCATGGCTTCCTCGTGGCGGCGCTGTCCGCCCATCGACAACCGCCACCCCGGCATGAAGGCATTGAGGCGGGCTCTTGACAGGAGACACGCGACCCATATTGTCTCGCCATGCTATGCTTACACGAGGACCCGCGCTATGGAACGCAGCACGTTTCCTGGGTTTGGGCTCTATCAATCACCCGACGGAATCGGCCATGGGATCATCGTTTGGTGGCCTGTCTCTCACGTGTGGAGTCACGTGACACACGATCAGGGGTTAACCAACGTCCTGGAAACCACCGCCGGACATGGCCCTGGCTACAACAACCCTACGCCGGATCACATGATGGCACACGTCTTCACTGACCTCCGCATGGCCTGGAGGGGGGTGGGAAACACTACGGCCACGGCATTGGGGGTTATCACATCGCCCAGGCTGTCTACAGGGCGCCTCAGTCAAGTCATCAATGGAGGGAAAACGAGACTCGATTGTTACGAAACCACCAACTCCTGGGCCCGGCCAAAGCCTCCGAGCATCCTAAAGACAAGCAATCCTACCAAAGAGAGTAGTGCACTCCCGTCTCGCCATGCCCGTTAACCTAAAGGAGCAATATCATCCTGGATACCTCCCCCAAATAGGACAAGCGCCTCCAAATACATGTCTTCTCCAGCACGCTCTCGTGTTTTTCCATTCTCGTCTCCTCCTTGGTCCAGTGGTTCCCAAGGTCCTCTCTCGTCCATCCCCGCACACCCCTCCCCCCGGGCTCCACGACCGAGACGAACTGACAAGCCCTCTCGGCTGCTCCCGGCCTCACACCTTCTCCCATAGGAGCGTCCCCTGCAGTTGTCGGTACGACACACCCAGGCAAGCCATGATGCCCGCCATGCCGTCCCCCAGACCCCCGCAGACGCCAGGGAGGTGGTGTACTTTTAACATCTGCCCTAGATCATCCAATTCATCCAATCATAAGCCATAACGTCGTGAAACAGGCGCCCCCTTTTCCTCCCCCCCTCCTGCCCATCTCTCCACACACCCGTTCGTCAGCGGCCGCCATCTCTGGCGTGTCAGAGCGAGAGCCGCCCACACGCCCGCCGTCTGAATTTTGATAAAGCAGCAAGAGATCTTGCCCCGGCGGCCCGCAGCCTTGCCGCGCCTAGTGCCCGTCGTTCGACGTCACGTCGCCCTCTCCCGCATGAACGGCCTCGTTCATGCACGCTTGCTGAGGGAGGGGGCGTGAAAACAGCTGAAATACAAAAATAGGGAGCCTAAAAACAGGACCCCCTTTACAAATCCTGGTATCCGATCATCTTTTGGTTCCTGCAGCGGAACCACGTGGGTATGTGCGATTTTTGGTGGGTAGGGGAAAATGGAAACGCGCGCTAGAAGTGAGTTTGTGTCGTCAAAAGATGCGATGCGGCTCAAAATGGAACCCCGGACGCAGTGACGCACTGTCCCTAGTTCTCGGGAGACGGGTAACGCGCACGAGCCTTGCTGTACTCCTTGGTATGCTTGCGCGAGGCCTTGCTCTTCATTGATCTGTAAATTGCCGTATTGTCAGCCCCAGATTCGTAGAGTTTTGAATTAAATGCACAATTCTGGCAATTGGATTTCTGCTACTGTGGTGTTGCCTCCGCGCCAATTGGCGAAGAAAAACAGCCAGTCGCGAGAGTCGCAGTTGCGGCAGTATGCATATGCCCCGAAGCGGGAATGCGTTTAGGAACTCCGAAAAACTCACCCAACTTTCTTTTGCGTCCACTCGAGGTCACTTCGGACCTCGTGAGCGTCGCGCATGCCCTCCTGGAAGCGCTCTCGTGTCTTGGCCAGGCGAGCCTGCGCCTTCTTCTGCAGCTCCAGCAGTTCGCGGTGCTTGGCGTTGAGCTTTCCGGATCTGCCCGCGCATTAGCAAGATGCCGCCAATCGGACATGGGGAAGAGCGCAGAGCGGGCGGCACCCTGCAAAAAACGGGGACCGGCAAATGCAAACAACTGTGCAGAGACAGAGGGATTGCAGCCGATCCCTGCGATTGCAAGGGTGCGTCTTTTGAAGGAAGGGGAGGGGAAAGGCAGTTCGGGGTGAGGACTTACGTCTGGGCTTGCATGGCCATGCTGCGATCGAGGGGAATCGGGTCGAAGGAGTTGGCGAAGCGGTCCTGCATGTATTCCTGGAAATCGACACCGCTGGTGGAGGCGGTGCTATCGTAGTCGGCATAGCCGGCGGCGTAGCCATTGGAAGTGGCCGAGTATCCGCCGTTGCTGTAGGATGGAATGCCAGAGGCGGAGCTGACGGTGTCTTCACACTCCGGGGGAGAGACGGAGTATTGGCTGTAGGTGGGGTAGTGAGAGCCCTTGGTAGGAACCGGCATGGGCATGGAGTAAGCAACGTTTGAGTAGTGGGCAGGCATGATGTCCAATTGATGGGGGACAGTGGGTATCTTGAGTGAGGAAGTGAGGAAGAAGATCTGGGAGGTGTTTGGCAAAGGCTGTGGAGGCGTTGAAGGTCTTGTGGGTTGACTCGAGTTGAGTCAAGGAGGCAAGTTGGGAATAGTGACACCTGGTCAGAAAGACTTTGTATGAAGGCCGGAGAAGTCAGAGTTCAAGTCAGGGAGCTGCTGAAGAGTGATGAGAAAGGAAGAAGAAAAGAATTGATTCAAACAGATCAAGATCCGGCCTTTTATAGTTTTCCAGACTCCCTCCCCGGTCAACCTGGATGAGACGGAGGATAACACATCTCGACACCATTCGCTAGACCGACGGAGACCGACCCCGCTCACGGGAGTGTGGGAATGGGGATAGGATAGGACAAGATGATGACATGGCGGAGGAGAAGCAGCGGCTAGACGAAGACGATCATGGCGGGACGCAAAGGTGTGGGCCATCGTGGACGACATGGAAGGCAACGAGGGCTAGGAGGGCTCGGGAGGCTAGGAGCGGCACCAGGCAGGACAACAAACAGAGTCTTTGGGATAAAATAAAAGTACAAATTGAAGAGTACATAGTCGAGAGTGACGGCGGTTGAGACCCGGACCAACGAGAGAGAGGAATTGGGGACATGGGATACATGTGGACGTCGACGTAGAACGGGGACGTAGAACGGGGACGTAGTCTAGGATGGAGACTCGGATGGGGCTAAGAGGCAAAAAGGGGGAGGGTGAAGGTAAAGAAAACCGTTTGAACCAAGTGGACATGGAACCGGAGAACGTGGCTGCAAGCAGACTCTGATCTCTGGTTGTCAAGACTTTGTTTGGCTTGTGGGTGTCAGAGAGATGGACAAGCCTCGCAGGTTTAGCAAGGGCATCTGCATATGCCGAGAGGAGAGAGGAGCGAGAGCCCGGGCCACGGACCAAGGACCACGGGCCACGGCTACGGCACACGGCGGACGGTCCACGGTTAGGGTTTGGTTTGGGTGGTAACTTGGTTGGTACGTACGAAGCTCAGGGACAAGGGCATATGTTGCATGGGTTATGGGCTATTGGGTGGAAGTTAAATGTGAGATGGGGGGAACACAGAGAGAGAACCCCCGAGACTTGAAGCGGCAAAGGAGCTGTGCGTGTGGTCAGGATCAGGGCCGGTAGCCAGGACCCGGAGAAGAGAAGTAAATCTGGAACACCAGGCAGCAGAGCCCCCGGGAGCGGAGCAACAGGGACGGATGACAGTGGACAGAGGGAGGACAGGCAGACCGAAACCCCGGCTTTGCGTGCCCAGAGTGCAGAGTGCAGAGAGATGCTGGTGAGATGCCATGCATATCCGGGCCCATTGACGGACACAGGGTGGCTGCACTAGCTGTTGGGGGGCCAGGGCCACCAAAAAACACCCTGCGACCTGCGTTGTAGAACGAAAGGGCCCGGGGCATGACAGAAACGTGCAGAAGGGGGCGAAAAGGGCGTTTGCCCACGGCACTGCCGCTTGCCTGGACTGGGCTGGAGGCTGGAGGCTGCAGGCGGAGGCAGTAGCAGTAGCAATAGCAGTCGCAGTACTAGCAGACGTATTCATTCGTACGCCGTAGGGCAGCGGAAAAGAGGCGAGAGGCGAGAGGCGAGATGCCAGACTAGGCTCGAGTTTAGCTTAGACGGGGTGGTGACGTGAGGGATAATGCCGGAGCGCACTGGGCTGGACGAGTCGCAAGGTTGCTGTCCTTTCGACGATAGAAGGATGGAATGTGAATCGACCAAAGGAATCGAACCAAACGAACCAACCGGCGAGCCGTGACTGGCTGGCGGGTTGGGTTAGATGGACCCAGAGACCACCACGCCCACACCCATTCGCACCCACGCACCCACGCACACACACACAGCTCAACGTCGGCCGTGTTCCGATGCCGTTGGAGGAGAGCGTCGTGTACGAAGTATACCTTGTCGTAACCAGGGCATCAAAGTGTCAATGGCGGAGATCCTCTCTTCCCCAAGAGTCTCGGCGCTAAAGACGCCAAAAGACAAAGGACAAAAGACAGGGACAAGGGCGGAAGAAGGAGCGCGAAGCGGAAATTGGGGCAATGGATCTTTGACCTTTCTTGCCCATGATCCGCCGCCATCTGCATCTCGTCTGCACCTTGGAGGATCCAGGCGGCCGGAAGTTAGAACTTGCAACAAGCGCGCTGACGCTAACGAAAGCCAAATGGATGAAGAATGGCCACAGACCAGAGATGACGACGGAGCCATCGAAGGGTAAGTCAGAAAAAAGAAGCAAAAAGCAGCACTGGATTTTTCTTGGCTGCAAAAAACCCACACGCCCCCCCTTCTGCTTGGTTTGCTACTCACATCCTTGTTCGCTTTTTTTTTCGATGACCTTCTCGCAATAAGACACCGAGATAGACATTGAGCAAGAGCACGCGGTAATTGGTGCCTGTCCGTCCGGGTTGTGGGTGGAACGAAAGCAGGGCGGCGGATCAGGCAGAGCTGCAGCAAGTCGGGCAATTTCTCTCTCTCTTGCCTGCTCGGTCTGTGATGTGGTGATGCGTTGTCAAGATATCTGCCAGAGAAATTGGAGATGGGGGGAAGGGAAATGGATGTTCCGGGGAACATCCAGCCCAAAGGAGGCAAAGGGCAGGCGCGCGCCCTCGGAGCCTCCAACGCAGCTGCTTGTCCCGGAGCGAGGGGCAGGGCGTGCGCTGCGAGCTGCGACTCGGGAGGTGCGTGCGGAACGGCGTCTGGACCTGGAGGGCGTGAACTTGAAGGCGCCAAGGGCGGGCGTTACGTAGTTGCGTAAGGTAGGTGAGGTAGGTAGGCACGGGCACAGTGGTAGACAGGTCCGGAGCTGCCAACACATGGAGGTTGCAGCAGGCTCGCAGCAGAAAGGGCAACACCAGCCGCGATGGTTGGATGGCGGACAGGGCAGAACTGAGGGTGGTCGGGGCACGAGGCAAGGAAGGAGGGCCGCAGGTTTGGCAGGCGTGAGAGTACTGTAGCAACCCAGGACGGGCCAAGCATCGATCAACCGGGGGGCAAGTACGAATACATTCGTAAAGTTGGGCGGACTGGGTGAGCGGGCAGGGGAAGGGGGCGTGCGGGCTGGTTGCTGTCGCTGCTGTTGGACGTTGGATGGATGGTGGGGGGAAGGGAAGCAAGATGGAAAGAGGGGTCCCGTAGGCAACGTATCGTTGATGCCAATCTGACCGATCTTGCGTCGTTGGAAGTTGTCTTTTCCCTCTCAGGCCGTCCCCCGTCACCTCAGTTGGTCCCGTTGAAGTAAGTACTGACAGTGGCCTGCACTCTGGGTACCTGTCTTTCCGAGATGACTCCAATCTCTATTTCTGTTTTGTTTGCTGTTCGGCATCTCTGTTGACATGGTTTCCGCTTTCGGACGTATATATCCTCGACCTCCACTCGGGAGTCAATTGGGGACGTGCGTACTTGGATCTATAGATTCCTGGTCGGAGCTTCGGGGTTTCCATACCAGGCGGCCTCACGCCCGACTACACAGTAGGTTCGCCGACTATCTTCTTAGCACTGGCAGCTGGTTCGCGCTCATCAGGTCATTCATCCACGTAGCGACGGTAGTGTACACTGCTATTCACTTTAGCAGTTAGATAATCCACCCATCCACCCCGTTTCTGGCCATCCACCATTATCTCATCCCATCCGCATCTCCCGTCAGTATGAGAACGAACGAGCCACGCCCAGACACACGGCGGAGAGATGGATATCCACCCACCCACACAAGCACTCACACTTACTGACACACTCACGCACACAGACGGACTACGCACACGCACGCAGACACACATACACACGACAGCACCGAAAAATCTCCTTGTTGCTTGGCCTTCCTTCCATCCACCCATTCACGTCCGCCCCAAACTTCCCCCCTCCTTGGAGCCGGCTGCCATTGGCCGTGATAGCGAAGAGGATCTGGTGTACGCAACTTACTGGCAGTCTGATTGGGTAAAAGTCGGTCATTTCGTGATGCATCCATTCGCTGGAGTCTGTCCTCTGCCTCTTTTTCCAACATTGCCCCTCCCCCGCCCTGCCAACTGGTATGGATGGCTAGCCACCACGTCCACCTCAGATCCACCATCCACCACTCCCACCACCTTCACTACTGTACGGTACCAACCCTTGCGAGACCCTCAGAGGCAGGGTCCAGGGCTGGGTGGTGTTGGCGTCTGGGTTGAGGTCGGACAAGGTCAGGACTAAGGAGCAAGGAACAAGGGAGACATGAGGCGAGAGCGCTGAGATACAGTACATCCCAACTCCACCTCCATCTCCACCTCCAACAGCAAGTTACCAAAGCCTTTTTTTCAACATGCCTACTGGTCAACGAATGACGAAACATACTAGTCTCGAGGCTAGAAGCACAGGAAAAACAAAAGAGCAAGTCAATTTGGATTTTTCAGCATCATCTTGGATACTACGTACCACCACCGCCTTCGTCATAGCTGCTCTCTGTTTCTCTCCAGTCCGATGCGCAAACCCCGGTCCGTGTTTCCCCCGAGGTGCAAAAGTCGCCGTCAGACCGACTTCTGCAACGCCCATACCAACAAAACAAACCCAAGAAAAGGTAGTCGAAGAGCACATTCGGAAAGCCAGGCCTCCGTTGTCCCGCGCTGATTCGTGCCTGTACCCCTGAGGTAACCAACCCTTTCACTGACGAGACAAGGAAGGTGAGCAAGGAAGGTGAGCAAGGAAGGTGAGCAAGCAAGGGAACAAAGCGTAGGAGGTGAGAGGGTCACGGAGACATCCCGTATCGTGAATGCTGTATTCCGTACCCTTGTCTTCTCATCATCCATCATCCATCCCCTGGGGACTGCTGACAACGCTGATGACCGACCGGGCCGGCCTCTGGCTTTTGCAGACCAAAAAAAAAAATTGATGTGCCCGCTGGCAGTTCCCCGTTGTTGTGCAGCTTGCGGCGACGGATGGGCGGCGTGCTGCATGGGCAATCTGCATCACCCTTGGTGCCCGTGGAGTCCATGTGCGCCTATGTACATGCCCGCGGCCACGGCCACGTCTCTCGTCTTCATCTCAACTCTCAGTCTCTAGTCTTCGCTTTGACTCTTCACAGCCTCCAATCTCCAGGGTCAAATTTCCGTCTTTAGGCTGTGATCTGTCCAGTCTGGACCCTCTGCGCTGGCTACAGTGCACCTTTCTACTCCGCGAACTCACCGTGATGCCTCTGCTGTGTTCTTTTTTCTTCTTCTTCTTCTTCTTCAAAAGCTCTCTCCTGTGGGCTGCCGCCCGACATTGGCTCTCCTTATTTACTTCACCCTAGGTAACACCTGATAGGGTCGATGGCCAGCAGCTATCGCCCGTCACCCACCCGGGGAATGGAATGCACATACGATGCGGCTACTTGCAGGGCGAGCAAGAGGCTCTGCCTCACCGTGATTCCCCAGAAACCCTCATGATCTGTACGTGTACTCGCTCTGTACGCCGTTAGCTGGGAGTCGGGACCTGGAGAGTGGCAGACGCTGGCCAGGGCTCCCGGTCGAAGACGGGATCATCCCAGTCGGCCGTGACCCGTTTTCTCGCGATCATCTCGACAGCCTGGCGTCGGCGGCGATCGATGGGCGGAGTCTTCTTCATGGGCCGGGGACCGACGCATGCCATGGATGCACTCCGTAAACCGCACTCCAATGTATCCATCCGTCCAGATTACACAGCGGAGGGCAGGGAGGGTACAGGAGTTGAGACTGGGAGGGACTTCCAGGGTGGCATGACTTGCAACGGCTGCGCTGATGCTGTGCCTCGAACCTGAAGTTGCCAATAAGCCATTGCCAGGGTAAAAGGGCAAGGCAAAAAAGCAACGACACGAAACGAAACGAAACGAAACGAACGGCTAGATTTGGCCTGCCTCAACGGCCTACTGGACGCGAGATTGTCAGATTCGCCTCGGGTTTGCTGCTGGGGCCGAGCCTATCGCCAGCCTCATGGGATCATCTCGACGCGGGGAGGATCACTCGTTTGCCCATGCGTGCTTCGCGAAGGAATGCTTCTGCCTCTCTCACACTGACTTTTCAGCCCGTGTCGCAGCGCAGTGCAGTGCAGCGCCGCGCAGCAGCTTGGCAGTAGATAATACATGGGGCATCGCATCCGCATTGCATCGCAGCGCAGCGCATGGCATGGCATGGCATCACCCGCCCGCCAACGTTCACAACACACGACACAACGCACAGCGCACAACACACGCCCCCATGTAAGCTAGGTTGAGCTAGCTAGCTCCAAACCAAACCTTCCGGGAGTTTCTTGCACTTGATGGGATGTGAACATACGTCGTTCAATCGCCCTCACTTGTTCGTACGTGCATCCTCATTGTACTCGCCTGGGATACCTGGAGACAAGAGCAGAGAGCTGCAATGGATGTTCCCCTCGAGCCTCCATTATCGCTGCTACCCTCCCACCCGGGATATCGAACGTACACGCCTCCTCCACAACGCACGGACAACTCAGCGGCGGTGCGTTTGCCCGTTTGCCTTGCCCCCTCTCCCCCCAGCGTAGGCACACACTTGGTGATGGGGCAGCGTCTGATAGGGCAGCTTTCTGGGTTGTTCTTTTCCCTAGGGAGCGGAAAAGGGGAAGAAAGATGCAAACGCTTTCTCTGCAGGAAAGGACGAGCTTTCGTTGGACGGTTCGGGGCGGAATAGTGGAGGGTTGTGCGTTGTGACGTGCGTGAGGTGGTTTTTTGGTGCGTGCAAGGCGTTTTGTGAGTGGTGGGGGATGTTGCATGGTGTGGGCGGATAGCCCTGTGTTTGCCAACCACGTATATGAGCTGGGGAGGACAGGACTGGAACTGGAACTAGGACTTGCATCTTGAGATACGTACCTTATGCGAACCGAGTTGCCAAGTCATGGAATGGATGTTCGTTTCATCAGTCATGATCGACCTGATGAATCTGAGTATGTAGGTGTCGCCAGACAAGGCAAATGCCCGATGGGTGAGCGGGGACTATCACACGCAATTACAATTACATACTACCTACGTAGCTATAGTACATAACAACTGCGTAGGAGTCGGTTCTACCGTTACTGTTGACCGTGACGTAGTCTCTGCCATATCGCCACCGCGGGGAGACTTGTTTTGGAGTCTATCTCTCTCTTCGTCTTCTTTCTCCTCAGTGTTCCCCCTCCTCATACACTTCATCTTTCTTCACATGTCGACAAATGCTTCTACCCTGCTTCACCGTTGTTCGTTCCTTGCTTATGGCGTTTGCCGCCCGTCCTCTCACTCCTACTCCTGCCCCTACCCATACTCCTACATCTACTCCCGCCAACAACGCCGCGCAACCAAACGTCCTCGACGGCCAGCTAGTCACACACTTCGACCTGGACATCCACACAACGGCCTCCTCCCCGCTTGAATTCCATTTTACTACTTTCCCCCTCGCTGCATACTCAATCCCTACGTCGGTACCTTAATTTAGTTAATAAGCTCGGGCCTTTGGGCCGGCAGTGTCATCGCAATTCCCTGCTGCTGTCGTGTAAGTCGGGATGTCCGACGGCACAGAGCAGAGCAGACAGCTGACGAGAAAATGTGTTCAGGTTGACACGGCTAGCCGAGACTCTCAAACCCGACATGTTAAGGAAGTAGCCGGGCTGGGGCCCTTGTGCGACACTGCCTTCCGACGGCATTCTCCCAGGCTCTGTGAATGTCGATGCTGAGCTCACGAAGCTCCCCCTTTCCATGCCATGTTACCGTCCTTTGTATTCGGAGAATTCCTGTTCTCTTCGTACCATCCCCTGTAACGTGACACTTTGTTACTTCGGAATGCAAGAGACGCTGGCAATCACGATCCGTCCAGACCTCGCTTATCCGACCCGTCCTCCAGCCCCACCTCATCCCAGTACCGTGCGATGTGATGCGATGTGATGATACGAGAAAAGAGGCATCCTAGCATCTAATACGAGCCTTGAAGACAGCCTAAGTGCCCAGGGTCACGAGTTGTTACTAACGCCCCCTTGCTAGGCTTCGTCGTTTTGTCTCCAACACGCGGGACAAGGGGCCGTTGGTGTCGTTGGAGCCACAGGGACAAGTACGCAAATACATGAACATCCCAGCATTTTATTATTTATATAAAAATCCACTGTGGTTAATGTAGTAAAATTAAGGAGTATCTCCACTCTACTGACCCTTTCTTCAAGTCCCTATAACTGGCCGACCTTACATTCTTATAAATACGAGTACCTTTACCATAGGCCTAATTTTTATTAGAAGAAAATGTCAAAGAAAATAAAATTAGTACTTAGAGTCAGTGATGAGGATTAGTTCGGGTAGGTATGCATTCAGCTCAGGGCTCGAGTCCGGGTTAGAGGTAGGATTGGCTTTCGTCGACCGACTGCGAGGATTTCTGCTTTGCTTCGACGATGCCTCGCAACAAGACGTCGACGTTGTCTATCTCTGCCACCGCCGCAAAGACACGAAATTTTTCTTGATGTGTTACTCGGTATGCACGACCAGTGACTTGGACTTTATTTGGTTGTCAGAAAGACGTGTAAAGGATGACCCGGAAGCCCCCGAGCAGGGCAATCGACGATGGGTTTATGATGACAGAGTTCAACAGCTCCATCAAGTCAATGGACTAGATTTCCGAACGTGCCGAACCAGTCAATCGTCCGGCAAGCGAACCCGGGCTGTAATTCATCCTTTTAAGCGCAATGTTGGTGGTACTGGCCTGAACCGCAGTTCTTGTATTAGAGCCTCCTTCGGGTGGATTGGTCGTCGCCTTCACTCTGTCTTGAGTGAGGAACCAGCATCTAGAAATCACGATCAGAGTTCTCTATATCTTGATGATAATGGGAACCTTTGTAACAATATATAGATATTCCGACAGATTGCAAATCATCGCCGGAGATGGCGACCATGTGGTCCTGAAAGCCCCTGAATCTCCCTCGTTTGCCTCACTGCTAGGAGGTAGCCGTAACCCTGGACTACTGGCCATGAAGGCAGCTTATGACCCCAAGCCCAAAAATCGTCTCTAGACGATCAACCCAGGCCTCTAACAGCAGGCCTCCGGAGTACTACAGTAGTCAATCAACCCCAGTACGCAGGCCATTCACCACATCCTAGTCATGATACAGTTCAAGAGAATCATGCACACCAAGGTAGCCCTTACCAACTGGGACACAGCCTTCCTAGCACATGATATTTTCCCTGCCACGATTCACACATGGAAGAGTTCGCATACGGCAAGTATTCCGAGGAGTATGAACGGGTTAAAGAGGTCAGAGCTGCATTCGCCGACCGCCTATTTTGAGATCCCGAGGAAGATCATGGCGGCGATAGAGATCTCAAGGCTTCTCTAGTGGCCGAGTCAAACCTGAATTTCGGAATACATCTTGAGGAACTCTTGTCGACGTTTGACCCAAGAATCCAATTCGTCCTCCGTGGGAGAGACCCCGTCCTATTCGGCAGCAAGGCTGCAATGTCTGCCCATTTTAGCAACCGCAACAAGCCCAAAAAGCAAACGGAAGCCCATCCTGGGCGCTGACCACATAGAATGTTGCAGTGTTGGCCATAAGGAAATCCTGCAGTCGACCTGAGCAATGACCGCATGACTGTACTTAAAGATATCGACCCTAGTCCTGAAAGGTCAGATCCTCATCTGGGGAACGAAACTTGCTTCGGACGATCCCCGATGCCGGAGTATGAAGATCAGGGTCGGTTTTATATCTTCAGTTCTGTGGACTTGGAGGAAAAAGCTCAGAAGAAATTGGAGTTTTCTATGACGAACACTGAAGACGGCCAAAGTGAAACCTCGATCCTGGATCTCAACAGCGATCAATTCGAAAAAATCCAAGAAGCATTAGACATATGACCTAGACGGATTAACCTTAACGAGGATGGTTGTTCTGGTCCAACCTAAAGCATAAGTCACAACTCTATTTACGAAACAAGTATGAAGGTCAAGCGTATCCTAACCTAGTCGCTGACTAAATTACTCTTGGATAATTAGTTTATATCAGGGTATCCTTAGAAAAGCACCAGAACCCGGCCCATTGGTCCATTGCCTCTTCGTAGAAGCCGATGCTGAGGCACACATGGCCTCTTCAAGTTTCAGGGGTGGCGCAGGACTAAGCGTGGCGTCCAACGACAATGTCCCGTCGATGTCGTCTAGCACCTTAGTATCACGTCTAGCTTCTTCGTGTGGTATATGGGATCAGGATCCATCCAAACAACTTGATGGTCCTGCTCTGGAGGCTAGGCTGGTGTTTGGAGCCAAAGGCGGAGTCTCGAACAGGGCTGTTTATGAATCGGATAGTATCGACGAGAAATCGACCTTGAAGAGGTAGATGGAACGGGCTATGAGAGGGTGGAGATAGAAGAAAAAGCACAGGATTCCTTTCGATGAGGCTCTATGTAGAACGAAGGAAGGTGTATCAGGATCCAAAAGAACACCCTGAAAGACAGGAAGATCATCTTGATCCTCCGCCTCTCCTCTTTCTCACCCCTACCGCGTCTAAAACTTGTCCACGATCAACTTTGTCAACTTATTGATGCGGTCAGCACAGCGAGCCCTGAAGCTGAGAAATTTGCAGCCAAAGTATTTAAGGAAGCTGTTGAGACTTGAGAGCGGGAAAAACATCATGGGCAATGTTTCCGCGCCTCTATTTCTTGCTGAGCAATGCCATTGTCACAAGCTATGCCAAATTTATAAGTCCTGAATAAATATCCAAGGATACGTAAAGTCTCAATGCCCACCAAGCTAAGGCTAAAATGTTAAAGGTTACAGGTCTAAGATCTCATTATCTAGATCTCAGGTCTCAGCGCCGATGTCAAGTACATCTACAGGCTATGCTAACAGCAAAGGGGGGTTGTGCTAAAAGCAACACGCTTCTTGCCTGGTCGCGAGAATCAAGCCATCTCATTCAAGTGGGGTTAGACAAGCCCGGGACACACGTTGTCCTGCCGAAGAATATCATCAGGTCAAATGACAACCGTATTGGCTCGACAATTTGCTAGTGGGATACGCCCTATCGCGGAATCAGCTTTTTGTTACCTACTAGTTGTCACAACAAATGCGATAGTAAAATGTCGCATTTGTTGTGCCTCCCTTTGATGCAATCGTCTGTTCTTGAAGAAGAAGATGAGCACGTGAGTCTTATCTTATTGTGAAAGTTTATCTCACGCGCTTTGTTGGCTGGGTGTGTCATGGACAAGGCAGCGGTGCTTAGCTTCTTTGCACAATTTGGACTTTCGCTTCTAGACTCTACAGCCATCTTTTGACTTGGACTTCTTCGTATTGACTCGGACAACCAAGGACGTGAGAAAAGCACGTGCTAAAGGAATGACGTGAAGGACTGGAGGACGATGGTGGATTGGAAAGTCGAAAGTAGTTTAGTCGGAAGGATATCTTGGCGGTCGCGACTGAAAACGGCGTGTCATGAGATTAGCTGATGGTTGGGGAAAGGTCCCTGGAAATGGCGAGACACGCCGGCATTTGGAGGGCCCGGGGCAGGAGAGACGAGGAATTAGGATCGACTGCCGAAAGAGGTAACATGATGTTTTGTTTCAAGATTCCTCTGAATATGTTTGGTCTATTTGACCGCTGTGTCGTTGTTACAGACTCATCACACAAGCAGGAGGCCAGTACCTGTCAAGACGATGATGCCTCGGCTGCCTCCCAAGCAGTGACTCGGACTCGGGCACCGGAGGACATGACGGAGCGTCACATGCTGAGAAAAATAGCGGTGACCCACTAGCCGTCTTCCAGTGGCTTCAGTGGATGCACTTCACTAACAAAAGTCGACGCCACAGATATCCATCCGCTGCGGCGCTGCCCGGGTTCTCCCCGGACCCTAGGCTAACAGGAAGAAAAATCAGCTAGCAGGTTCCGCCGAGAAAGACTGGACGCAATGGAAGACAGTCCCGCTCAGAAGCCGAGCGGAAAGAGAGAGAAAAAAACGAAGCGACCTGGAGGGTCACACGACTCTTCCTTGGACCAGTTTTCTCGTCAGTTCGGCTCTCCGTCATCTTTCCCTGGCCCCGTCCTCGCACCGTATCGCCCTATAGGCTTCACCCATCACCTCCACCCTCTGCCACATCCGGGCATGCCTAATTTTACCTCCCCTACCACCTAACCACCTACCACCTCAAAAGTCACTTCACCTCGAGTTCAAGCCAGTCCGCCCGTCACAAGGCCGCGCCATAAGCCCACGCCCATAACCGATACCGTATGTTGCTGTCGTGTGCCCGCTTGACTGCGAGTGCCTGCGCCTGCCCCTGCAACTGCCACCATTCATCTCCCGGCGACCAACCTTTCCCAACATGCGGCGGGGGACTCGACCTCCGTTGCATCCTTGTCAAACCTCAATCTGGATCCGATAGACGCCTTCGGCCGTCGCAGCCCTCCGAGCCCTCCGGAACCACGTAGCCCGTCTCCCACCGCGACCGCGGCCACGGGCACGAGCACGAGCACGCGCCAGGATCCTAATCTCCTTCGTCAACAGCACCACACCCTGGGCACCACCGCCCGCCAAACTCCAAAACATAGCCACGACTCGTCGGGTCTGCGCCACCATACCCAAAGCCACCGCCTTCACCACGAATCCGACGAGGACAACGACACCAACGACGACCACGACCACGACCACGACGAGCTCCAAGATCAACGTCCACCACAACCCCATCGCCGCCGCCGCCACTCCTCCCCTTTCCTAAACCCCAAGCCCGCAACGGTGCGCTCCTCGCGCCGTGACAAACATCTCCACTCCTCACCAATAAACTTCTTCTGGCCCTCGGGCTTCGAATCCCTACGGCGCATCGTTGTCGGCGCCGTCCGCTGTCCGGCCCTTCCGCCCTTCTCCTTCGCCATGTCTCTCCGCTCCAACAACGTCCCCTCGACGCCTCGAGTCATCTCCCCGAGCCCTACGCCCTCCGAGCAAGATGCCCGCGAGTATTCCGGCCCCATCACCCGCTCCGCCGCCCGGAGGAGGACACCGACGCCGCAACCACTCGAGGAGCGATCGGACGAAGATGAGCCCGAAAGCCCCGACCTTCGGAGGGCGCGAACCCGCAGTCGCTCTCCCATAGATCCGCGGACCGTGTCGCGTCTGACGAGGCGCACGAGCAACGCCACCAAAGCCGGCAAGGTGACCAAGTCGGTCATCACGGAGGAGCCCGTTGTCGCCAACGGCAACTCCCCAACTACCAACGGCCACCTCGCGCCGCCACAGCCGGCGACACCGTTGGGTTGGACATGGCGCGACTTCAGCCGAAGTCCCAGCCCGCTCGGCCTCATCCCCATCCACCGGCAATGGAGGACCTTTGTCCACAAGCACGAGGTGCCGCGCAAGGTGCTCCACGTATCCATCGGCTTCTTCGTCATCTGGCTCTACGTCACAGGCACCCAAACGAGCGCCGTGACGCCCTGGCTCATGTCGGGTCTGATTCCCATTACAACCGTTGACTGGCTGCGACACCGTTATGCGTCCTTCAACCGCTTTTACGTCAAGTGGCTCGGCGCCTTGATGCGCGAGAGTGAGTACTCGGGCTGGAACGGTGTCATCTGGTACCTCTTGGGCGCCTGGATCGTCCTCTACGGCTTCCCCAAGGATATCGGCATCATGAGCGTCCTGCTCCTCAGCTGGTGCGATACTGCCGCCAGCACCTTTGGCCGCCTTTGGGGTCGATACACCCCGCGCCTGCGCCGGGGCAAGTCTCTCGCAGGCTCCACGGCAGCCTTCCTCGTCGGTGTGGGAACCTCGTACTTCTTCTACGGCTGGCTCGTCCCGACCATCGGTCCTTTCCCTGGAGACGACGCCTTCATGTTCAAGGGCGCGCTCTCGCTGCCCAAGGCCATTACTGAGGCGGTTGGTCTGTCGGAGGGACAGGCTACCATCACTGGAGCTTTGGCCCTAGGAGTCATGAGCGTGTGGTCAGGCTTCGTGGCCTCGGCTAGCGAGGTGGTGGACATCTTTGGCTGGGACGATAACCTGACGATTCCCGTTCTCAGTGGCGTTGGCATTTGGGGTTTCCTCAAGATCTTCTCCTAGACTGAAAGGGATGCGAACACCCTCGAGCTGTATGAGGAAAGTGATCTCACATGGGATGAAGAGAACCGAATCCCATGGTATATTCGATGCTGGAATCTTATCTCACACCTATGAATTACTGGCATGGCATTGCGCATAATTGGTCCTTTGCTTCCTTTTGTCTTCCATTCAATTCATTTTCTTCTTGCTCATTCTTCCGCTTTGTCTCTTGCATTCACACCGGAATGGGATCGGGAAAAGATGAGATTGGGCCACGGTCAAAGAGATCCTACATTTTCGCATCTTTCAGACTACTGTTTTTTTTTTTTTATGTACTTACATAACTTACCTCGTGCGAAATGGATGGGACGGGACGGGACAGGACGGGATAGGACCAGGAAGACACACAGAATCGGACGTCACATTCGCAGTTGATGGAAATCCCCTGGGTACCTTGCCTCGAACCTACTATATGCAGTATCATGTCGGGAAGGGTGGGCGACTCCTTGTTTGGAGCTTGGATAGAAACAGCTGGGATGGCTACGGTACAGGAAACGGGTGTGTGGACGGGTTAGGATCGGTCGGTCGGTCGGTCGGTAGAAAATGGCGAAACGCTCTCCTCGATTTTCACTCCATTGCATGGACGGGATGTCCGCCCCTTTGCGTCGATGACTGTTGTGTATTTTTGTATTTGTCCTTGTGTCTCCAATAAACACTTATCCCGCGCGTTGGAGACAAAACGAGAGTACCATAGTATAAGCCCTTATGCCTAACATACACAGCCACCTAAAATATATGTCAATAAAGGCCAACCCTATCGCCAACCCGAACTCTAGCTCTAACCTAAGTAGTGTATACTAGGCAGAGATAAATGCGTGTATTTTGGTGTGTGTATGTAACGATAAAGCCGAGTAAAAAGGGAAGGGGGGTTTGGTGGTTTAGTGATAACCCGCGGCGCTGGGCCTTAAAGTCTCTTTGAGCTTCGTATTAGATGATAGGATCCCTTGTTCCCTATGTCAAAACATCGCTTTATATCGCATGGTATATAGGGATCAGGGAGTTTGAAGGGTGGGTAGGAGCGGGTCAGATAAGCGAAGTCTGGACGGGTCGTTGATTCTCAGTGTGTGGAGTTCCTCCCATTTGAAGGTTGGTGGTAGTAGTCGGGCAAATTCGTCGACTTACTGATCGTGAGCAGTTTGAGGCTGGGAGCTGAAACTCGGAGGGATTTAATCCTCACGAATGCCTATACCATTCGAGATGGCAACGTTTCGACGACATGGCCGTACGAGGAAGGCCAATCTGCAGCAGTACCCGGTTCAATAGGACGCCCTCTATTGTTTAGGAGTACCCTCAGATGCAGGCAATATGTTGCTAGGCGTCATTGAATCGGAGCTCTCGGAACCTGCGTTTTGTAAAGATGACCCGCCATTCTTTTTTCTTTCCTTTCGAAACCTTAGTGACTGCATCGGCAAAGATATTGTCGAGCCACCTTCCGGTTTCCCGGCACATATGTTATAGGGTTTTGAGAATGGGAACCGAGGATTGAGTCACCGTTAACGGTAAAGAGAACCAGTGTTGCATTGACGAAGTAGCCATCAGTTGGCCGCTGACACGCAACTACGATGAGACCGAAGTGGGAACGAAAGAAGGATGATGAGGTGGTTAACATGGCCCTAGCTGAAAAAATTGTCGGGATGGGGTGGAGCCGTCTTCTTACCATCATAACATACCGAATAGCTAAACATGAATTTCTCAACATCATTTAATCCCCCGGGTAGATCTCCCTCGTCAAGACCATCGCTGTCGTGTTGCAGTGGCTGGTGGGCGTTACTCTACTCATGGCCATCGCCCGATGGATGGACAGCGGGCTCCACTATACCCACACACCCAGCCACGTTGGCGGCTTACGCCACAGATAACCCACTCTTCACGTGCCGATAAGATTAAAATTTTGAGAAATGTTTCGCGCAACCGACTCCAAGACAGCGCCCCTCCAAGAGAATTTGGCAGAAAGTGTAGAGACGAGCGACTGTTGACTACTTTTCTCTTTCCTCTGTAGCTTCTTTCTCAATGGCTTCGACTAAGGTCGAAAAGAAGCGCAGTGCGCGCGCTTGGGATGCGCTTACTCCTCCCCTCGCAGAATGGATTCTCGACGCTGTCTCGACCATGGGCTTCGCCCAGATGACGCCCGTCCAAGCTGCAACGATACCGCACTTTATGGCCAACAAGGACGTTGTTGTCGAGGTATGCCCAATTGCCCTCAACCCGCAAAGTTGGCACTAACCATACGATGTATTCAGGCCGTCACCGGTAGTGGAAAGACCCTCACCTTTCTCATCCCCCTCGTCCAAAGACTCTTGCGCCTCAGCGAGCCCACCAAGAAAAACCACGTCGCCGCCATCATCGTCTCTCCCACCCGAGAGCTCGCCGCTCAGATCCACACTGTTCTGCTCTCGCTCCTACAATTCCACGCACCGTCCGCCGAGATCCTACCACACCTCAAGGGTGACGAGAGGCGCCCAGCCACTACCGCTTCGGTCATTGTTCCCCAGCTCCTGGTCGGCGGCACCACCACGACAGCCCAGGACCTCAGTTTCTTCCTGCGACACAGCCCCAACGTCATAATCTCGTCTCCGGGTCGACTTGTGGAGCTCCTTTCCTCGCCGCATGTTCACTGTCCACAGTCCTCATTCGAGGTTCTTGTTCTCGATGAAGCCGATCGCCTCCTGGATCTGGGTTTCAAGCCGGACCTACAGAAAATTCTATCACATCTTCCCAAACAGCGACGGACTGGACTGTTCAGTGCCAGTGTCAGCGAAGCGGTCGGCGAGATTATCCGGGTCGGTCTAAGGAATCCCGTCAAGATTGAGGTCAAGGTCAAGATGAAGGATGGCGGTATCCTCGAGGACAGGAAAACCCCCGCGAGTCTGCAGATGTCATATCTGGTCAAGCCCGCAAGCCAAAAACTCCCCGCCCTTGCGCAGCTCCTCGAGAAGCTTCCCGTGAAACCCCAGAAGAGCATCATCTTCCTGTCCACTTGTGCTGCAGTGGACTATTTCCAGCACGTTCTCCCAGAGCTTTTGCCGGAAGGTTTCGCGCTTGTTCCCCTGCATGGCAAGCACCCTGCTAAAGTACGCGAAAAGAACTTCAGCCGGTTCCTCACCTCTGTCTCCCCGACAGTCCTTTTGACTACAGATTTAGCTGCGCGAGGTCTAGATATTCCTCAAGTCGACCTCGTTGTGCAGATTGATTGCCCTTCAGACCCCAAAGTCTTCATCCACCGGAGCGGCAGAGCTGGCCGTGCTGGTCGAAAAGGCCTGGCTGTGGTGATGCTACATCCTGGACGGGAGGAGGACTACGTGAAATTTTTGGAAATCCGCAAAACGCCAATCGCGCCCCTGATTAGGCCAGAGATCACCGTGTCGGACGAAGCAGCAACTATGGCAACCCAAAAGATCCGGGACTTGGTTCGAGACGATCGGGGTCTCTACGACAAAGCTCAGAAGGCCTTTGTGAGTTGGGCTCGCAGTTACGGCGCGCACCAAGCGACGTCCATCTTCCGAGGCGCTGATCTCGATTGGACTGATCTCGGAAACGCCTGGGGTCTCTTGCGTATGCCTCGAATGCCCGAGTTGAAGCTTTGGACTGGCGACAAGATGCTGGGCCAGGAGATAGACTGGGAAACCTTTGCTTACAAGGAGAAAGCCCGAGAACAGGCCAGGAAGGTCGCCCTAGAGGCTGAGAAGTCAGGAGAGAAGGTCGAAAAAGTGGACGACTCCAAGCGCAAGCGGAAGAACAACGAGGCGTGGAGCGTCAAGCATGGTAGAGAGGACGACAGGGTTGAGCGACGGGAGAAGCGACGCAAGAAGCGCGAGGCAGAGAGAGTGTCGACCATGACGGACGACGAGAAGACAAAGCATATGGAGCTCAACGACTTGATTCTGGAAGTGAGAAAGCAAAACAAGATAAAGGCGGTGGCAGCGGCTAAGGAGGCGGCCAAGGAGGCCAAGGAGGCGGCAAAGAAAAGGAAGGACGACGAGTTTGAAGGATTCGACGATTAGACAGGAATATACCCCCGTTGAGTTGGTTGTCATGTTAGGGAACGTCTTGCATGTTTGTATCGTTGGGCTCGACGTCGGCGAATTTCGCGCGATTTGTTATAATACAGATGATTCGCTCTGCCACTCGTTGCAGCATTCTCTGCTGAACACCGGCTGGCCCAGATGGAGAGATCGCCGTGCACATCCCCACAGAGACATGCAAAATGCAGACACAATCACAAATGCAATCTCCTTGGTTGCATGTTGCAAAAGTGCGTCCGCCCACTGCAGATATATAAACAAGGATTGGGGATGAGACCGCCTTGTATACGCGTATAGAGCGGTTCCGAAAAAGACGGGAAATTCCGACATGGTCCGATAAACGCGTACTCGGTCGGTTCCGAGCCACCCAACCAACCCAGGTCCTAGATGGACGGGGATCGCATGAGACGGTTTGTCTTGGCATTTCCTAGGTCAGATGCGTGGGTAAGATAGCGGGGAATTTTCTAGAAGGTGAAATAGAGTATTTAAAGCTACTGAAGATTCCTAAATATCAAATTCATAGCCGGATCTGAATTAAAACATCAACACCGGTTCTGCTAACTGATCTGGGTCGCGGACAGGCCTGGAGTAGAGGTCAACATGCAGTCGAAGGGGTACTGCTCATCTTGGGAGACAAGCTGGATAGAACACCAGCGACTTGTTTTTGATACTCTTTGAATTCTGTCTTGGTGACGAATTTTGATCTCTTTGTTCTGTTCCTTTTCTCATTCTTACTACTATTTCTACTGTTTGTGGGTCCCCTGGCCAGGATCGGTTCCGGCCTGTTGTGGGCAGACTGTGGGTGTAAGTCTTCAGCACCTGATACCAGCTCACCGGTTCCTTACTAATATGTGTTGTTCAACTGGTTAGATGTCGAGCTGCCTTGTCTTAGTAACTCATGAGCTGGCTCATGGCTTGGTGCCGAGAATGATCTAGAATCTCGATCTGCAATGTTCTTACCCACTCCCTCCTGGGACAGCTGACGCGTCACTTCGGCGCAGATGCTCTATGTCATGGCCGTGGGCTGGCCTTGAGCCATTTTACTTATTAGTGGCTGGATAGTGGCTTCGGGGGTTGCAGAAAGATGGAGACATACGGTGCAAAGGCTGACGCCGGTTGGTCTCTGGCTAGTAGCAAACAGGGCGAAAGTGTTTCACGCTTGAACACAAGACCGACCGCCCGGCTAGAGGACGATCAGTGATGCTTATTAATGTTGGTGTGTTGCAGCGTAGGGGACATGCGTCGAAACACACGTGGGCGGTGCCTCCACGGGACGCGCGGCCGCCGTTGCAGACGTCAACATTAGGGAAGTTTGGAATGGGAGATGGAGGAGTGGGGAGGCGCGCTATTCGTTCAGGCCCAGTCGAGACCAGTCCCGGAGGGGTGAATAAGGTTGGTTTCTGAGATCTGACTTTGGTGGAAGGAACAACCCGAGCGGGCTTGTGAAGGGCAGAAGGTGCGAGGCGATGGAGGCTCAGCCGCGCAAGGGGTGACGTACGACGCCAGGGAGCGTGTTGGCGGTGCATAGTCGGGATGAGATGGCGCCAAAGTCAATTACGAGAAAAGGGATGAGGAAAGTTGCAGAGGGAAAGATACGAATAATCGGTACGATATCGGTATCGGTAGTGGGTTGTCTGTCTGTCCGTGAATAGCTCTCGAGATGGGGGGTGGACGGTGGAGACGAGATTCAAGACATGGATCCAGTACCAGCCAGGGCCAGGATGAGTTGCTAATTCTGGATAGGGCAGAGCGCAGCAGGCAGGAGCTCTGGCAGCTAGCTTAAGCAGCTACCTGAGCGGGAGCCCCGCCGCGGAGCTTGAGGTGAGAGCCCACAATGGCAACTGCCCGGCCTCTTGCCGAGCCACATACGGCGCGGCCAATCAGCTAGCGGCCTACGGTGGGAAAAGGAGTGGGAACTTGGGAAGGCGCATTGATCCCATTCTCCACGCCGCGGTTCCTTCCCTGCCAAGTTAATTAGCAATGATCCCAACACGAACCGACTACGGCCACCGCGCACTGCGCACCAGGCACCGTTCTGGGTTCTGGAAGCAGCACACCCGACACCATGGCAAGTTGGTAAGTACCAGCCAGTGCCTCTCCTTCCGTCCCCAAGGTTGGTCCCTCTGACTAACCCTCAATTGCCTTTTTCTTTCCCCCAAAGTCCAAAGTCCCAACCTCGACTTGGCCACATCATCCAACAAGTCCAAACCAACCAACCCTGCTGTTCACCGCTGCCTGCGCCTGCTGGTCTTCCTTTTTCCATTTCCTACTCCTCCTCCCACAAACAACCCGGAAACGTATCCCATCAGAGCCTGCGCGGGAGGAGCCCGTCGCCTCGGACGCCTTCCAGGACCATGACCGCCCGCCTTTCTCGCTGCTCTCCTCCTTGACCACAACCTTTCCGCGGGCTTGCTGTCGTGCGCACTACGGAGTCTCCCAAGCCGCCGCGCAAACTCGGCCCAAGGCAGAAGTCGCAGCCCGCTCCTTTCTCCCCTGAGCCTGAGGTGGCAAACCCCCGCCATGTCCCCGCGTCCCTCGGGCCCCGAGATCAGACCCGACTGCCCCGGCCCCGGCCCCGGCTCCGGATCCCATCCCGGCTCCCGTCCTGGCTCCAGTGCCACCAATACCGCCAAGTTGCGTCGCGCGCATCGCAAGTCTCGCAATGGCTGCTGGGAATGTAAACGCCGTCACATTAAATGTGATGAGACCCGTCCCAAGTGTAGCAATTGTTTGGTCAGTGAGCGCGATTGTTCGTTCCCACACTCCACCTCCGCCTCCGCTCCGACTCCGGCCTCGACTCCGGCCCCGAACCAAGCTTCAGCGACCACTCCAGCTGCTACGAGCATCAACAGCCCGTCCCGGAGCCCTGCCGACAGTACTTCCAGCTCCGGAGTCCTCTATCCGCCTCAATACCTCCTCCCGTCGTCCTCGTATGGCCCTCGTGGATTCCCCGTCGTGGACGATGTTACTCCTCCCACGCTGCCCTCCTTCAACGAGTTCTTTGCTGGTTCTCCCTCGTCGTCCCTGCCAGACTCGCCGCCGCAGCCCGGCTTCACCGCAAAGCATCTCGTTCTCTTTCACCATGCACAGACCACCATGTATCTCACCACCAACTTCATGCCTGCCGCTATCAACATCGCCGTCGAGTGGGCTCAAGAGGCCCCCTACGCCATGGACCAGCTCCTCGCCCTCGCTGCCGACCACCTGGCCCTGCACTCGCCGGAGAGCTCCAACGCCCATCGCCGCGACGCCACGGAGCTCCAGACTCGCGCCTTGATGTGGTTCAATCGTGATACCCAGGATCCCGCCAACCAAGACAACGACAGGCTCATCATCCCACGCTTCCTCTTCGCCTCGCTCCTTAGCATTCACATGCTTTACGAGACGTTGGCCTACTACCGCGGCAGCTACCACGCCTTCATCGACCGCTTCATCGAGTCCACCCATCTACACCGCGGCGTCCGCACCGTCATCAGCGATTCCTACGACCTTATCCTCGATTCTGGCCTCCGCCCCTTTCTTGTCAACATCCGGCTCGCTTCAGAGTCCAACCATGTTGGTATCGAGTGCGCTGAGCTCGAGCGGCTCATCGATTGCTCGGATCTTGCACCCGCCACTGTTGCCGCATGTAAGAGTGCCTGTCAGTCTGTTCAGTGGGCCTTCAACATCCATGCCAGCCTGCCTCCTGACGACAACATCCACGCCGTCACTGCGCTACCCGTCCTGCTCACGACTGAGTATGTGGATGCACTGCGCAAACACCGGCCCGAAGCCCTGCTTGTTCTGGCCTATTATGGTGTTTTGCTCCATCGATGTCGCAATTCGTGGATCGTCGGCGATGCTGGCGCGGCTGTGATTCACCTCATTGCCGACTACTTGGGCAGTTTCTGGTCAGAGCCATTGCGGTGGCCCATGGAGGTCCTAAGCACTGAGCAGGGATGAAGATAAATCGATGTCCTAGACTATTGACAAGATTCTCCACCTCGACAAACACCGTCCACACAGCTGGGCCGCCGCATACGGCAGATGGCCGCCCAGAACACGAATCCTGCTCCTCTGAATTCAAGCCACGCCATCACACAGAACACGCAGTGAAGCCGCAGCATTAGATCCGACTGGAACTACCACTTGGCAGACTCGGCCTGCATGCCACATCGGTGGCCAACTGCCCGTGAAGCCCTGGAAAGTTCGCTGCCAACCAATCCAAGGGTTTTGTTGCGGCAGCTCAACGTGCCGAGCGGTTAAAAGCAGTTGGCTGAGAGACCCTGTTCTCCACGGACGCTGGAGCACGTGAAGAAGCAACAAGCTGCTCCAAAGGCACGGAAAAGCAACCACAAGAAGGCCAGGGGTTTCAGAGAGCGCCGAGGAACACCAAGAGGCTGAAAGGAGACATGAGCCAAATTGCGGTTAGGGAAATGGCCCATGACTGACAATGTTTGTACTTAGTTGGCCATTTAAGAAGACCGACCGCGTAGTGAACCCAACAGGCTCAGGCTCTGTATGACAGCTTCGCATGGTCCTGTCCTTTGTAAGCTATCACCATCGGACGAATGAAGTTGCGAGTAAGCAATTTTTTCAGCATATGACACTTCTCATTCCAAGTCTCGACCACTACGCAGCGTCTATGGAACGACTTGACAATCCCACATGCACCTTTCTCAAGAATCAAAGTACCTGATGGACCTGTTCAATCTTACTATGTGGATTCTTCGCTGCTCTTGACTCAGGTCTCTTGTTATCTGGAGACGCCTAGATTAAACCCTCTAACCTCCTCATTTCACTCATCCATCCGTCATCCATTCATCCAGCTAGCTGGCCATCCACTTTCCATCCCGTCATACATCGATCCCTCCTGGCCCCCGCCCCAGCCCATCTCCGTCGTTCCTCGCCGTTTTTTTGTGGTGTAAAACATATGTATCGTACTCTTCTCTTTCTTGGTTTATTCATAAAAACTGGATCCATCAATCAAATCGACCTGGTCCCACTCACCTCTTCCAAGGGGCCGGCTAGGCCGGCCCGCCAGCTCAATAATCGAATGTCGAAAGAGATAGAACGAGGCAGAAGAAGAGGCCGGGCGGGGTTCGTACTGGGAAGAACGGCCGTAAAAAAGGGGAAAAGGAGACGTACCCCCGGGATGAGCGGCGAGGACTCTTCTATGGGGTTTGGTATCATTACAGGAAGGAAATCGATCGAGGGAGAAAGACCCGGGGACGGAGCTGTCCAACGAATGGGGATGCGGCCTGCCTGGACAGCTTCGTGGGAGAGCAACGCTCACAAATCGTAAAACTCCCAGCCATCACCGGCAAAGTCGGTATCCCCAGGGGTTGTAACAGCAGTTGACAAGCTCTCAACATCCCGTCGAGGCGCGAATTCGTCCCGAAATTCTTCGTTCAGTCAGAGCTCCTCATCGTCGAGCTCTGAAGGCTTCAGAAGACCGCCGACCTTCTGCCGTCGCTCCATGTCTGCAGTCTTAGCATCCCGCTCTTGCTGCTCCTTCTCAACAATGAACAACTCCGCGTTGTCGCCAGCAAACTCCTTGAGAGAGACGAGGAAGTCACGCATGTTGAGACGGAACTTGTCGTACTGGGTGTTGAGCGTGAAAAGGCCCTCCACAAAAGTGGTGATTTGAGACCTAAATTTTGCTTGTTAGCACTCGTCCTCCAAGTTCAGATGCTTCATTTATAACGTACGCTTGCAGGTTGGGGAAGGCGTTTTGTAGGAGATTAGCCACAAAATTAGCCAGGAATTCCCGGTTGTTGGTGCCAGCCTGTGCTTGCTCGGGAGTGTAGATGGGACCTTGGATCTTGGGTTGGGATCCATCAGCAGGGTTGATGAAGTAGAAAAGCTTCATCAAAAGCATGGACTGGGTCTTGAAACCGGCCTTGTGGTCGTTGTCGGTCACGACGAAGAAGACATCTTGCAAAATGGTGATGAAGAATCGCTGGAAGAAGGCGTTGGCCGTCTGAACGTCAGTCTTTTCCGCGATGTTGTTGACCAACTCCAAGCACATGTTCAAGCCGGCGGCCTCAACGTCTCGGTTATCGTGCTTGAAAGCCCATGAACATGAGTCAATGACAAACTTGAACTGATTGTTGTCCAACTTGAGAAGAGCTGTTGCATTGGGTTAGCACCTCTAGATACAACGAACCGCCACCTTAACTTACCAGGGAAGCAGTGCAAGTTGATAGCCCTCAGGAGGTTGAAGAACTCGACTCGGTGTTCGGGGAACTCGGAGAAATCCTTGTTGATCATCTCCAGAGTGCACTCAAACACGTTCTGCATAATAGTAGGGACTTGATCCTCCATCAAAGCCTAGTTGACAGTTAGCAAAATATTTCTGAGTGCTTGAGGCTTCTAGAATTTGAGATGTTCTTACAGAGAGCTTGGTGATGATGGTAGAGCAAGCCTTGAGGACCTCGGCATCTCGGGCTCCGGGAACGTTGCGGTTATAGTCAACGAGGACCGAGTCCAGAAGAGGAGGAACCATCTGAGCGCGAACAGCCTGAAGGTCCTCCGCCTTGTCGACGTAGACCTCGATGAGCTTCAGAATCTCCTTCTTGATGGTTCGTAGACCTCGGACCTTGGGCATCTTGGTGGCCAGTTCTCCGTCCCGGGCAACGGCGTCGGAGATGAGAGTGCTCGTAGCGTTGTACATCTGGAGCATGTCGTGGTAAATGCGGCCGATTTGAGGGTAGAAGTAGGATCCCACCGACGAACAAGCCGACACGTTCGTCTTCATGATGTTGCCAATAACCTTGATTGTCTCCGAGTCCTGCAGGATGGAAGGGTTCATCGTGGCCTGCTTGATAATCTCATCCCAAGCGGCGTTCGGGATTGCCATGAGGTCGGAAAGTAGCCTCTCCTGTTGGTGCTTATTGCCCTGGGCCGCGACCATGTAACCGCAAGCCTCATAGAAAGTGTGGACCTGTTGAGGAGTCAAGTCACATGTAATCTTACCCATGTTTCTGACAATCTCCTCAATGAAGGGCTCCTGCTCACTAGGCTGGAGGGCAACGAAATGCCGTCTGCACTGTCGGGCAATCTTAATGAACGTGTCGCAGGCCATGTCCTGCACACCTTCATGAGATTCGTGCATGAACTCGAACAGCTTGTTGACGACCGTCTTGAGGAACTTCCAGTGGGCCTTGAGAAAGCGGGGGTACTGGCCAACAATGTACATGATGTTACTGGCGACGACAGCCTTGTTGTCCTTTCCGCGCTTCATCTCTGTCAGTCCAAGGAGGTCCTTAATGACAGTGACAAGGAACCTTTTCTCGGTCTCCTCGTTCATGGCCAGAGAAATGGAGCCGATGGCCCAGCAAAGGACGTTGCAGTTGTGCCAAGACCACTCGGTTCCGTCGACCTGTCGAGCCAGCTTCTCAGTCATGATGTTCTCGGTATCGACCACATCTAAGTGGGTCAGGTAAACCAGGCACTCTCGAATCGTCTTGTAAAGCTGCACAGTGTCGCTCTCTTTGACGAATTCTCGTACAATCTCACCCTCGTCGTTCTCGACAATCAGGACCTCCTCGGGGCGAACCATCTTCTCGATCATGACTACCCGCAAATTGGAGAGGACCTCATTGTACTTGTGCTTTCGTAGAGGGTAGCTCATGAGAAGGGACGGGTTGGGGGCACCGCTGCCCGACACACCTCCACTGACGGCCATGAGGGGGTTGACGTCGGTTATGGGAAGCTGCTGCATCTCCTCGTAGAGCTCCTGAACCAGCTTGAGCCAGTAGTCTAGGCAAATCTTGAAAATCTCGCGGTCGTCGATCTGCGATATCCTGATGAGGTAGTAGTGTCCGTGGATGAGATAGTCGCGGTTGGGGAGGTTCTCGATGAGCTGTTACTCTAGTTAGTGCTCTATAAGTCATACAGCTTAAAAACAGGCAAGACATACATTCAAGTGCATCCCAAAGAAGTTGCAGAGGAAGAGTGCCAAATTCTGGATAAACTCCTGGTCCCTCGAGTTGCTGCTGGGGTACGTCGACTTCAGGTCCAGGGTGACCGGAATGATGTTAGCAATGGTGCTGAGAACCTCGGTGAACATCTTGACGAGCTGCTCGTCATACGAGTTAGGCTGGCCAGGGCCACCAGTCTGTAGGCCGCCGATTTCGGTGAGACATTGCATGGTGATGTTCCGGAACTCGGGGGTGGGGAGGAAGCGGGTTCGAAGAGTCTCTATGAGTGGGGTCTCGAAAATGTAACCCAGAGGGATCCAGTTGCAGAAGCGAAGGAGTGTCTCGAGGGTGGCCTTGACGAGGCTGGGCTGGTCGGCGGTGTTGAGGACCTCCTGGCAGAGGTTGAAGATCTGGGAGAACTCGGCGCACATGGTCTGCTTGAGGTTGCGGGTCTTGGTGGAAGTCATTTGCTCGGCGGAGTAGTCAAAGACCTCCTCGGAGAGCAAGCGCAGAATGATCATGTTGTTCTCGCAGATGGACAGGTTTGAGTGGCAGGAGGAGATGATCTCGTTGATGAAGGTTGGCCAGTTGTGTGGCCACTCCTGCTTGAGGACGGAAATGAGGACGAGGTTGAGCTTGTTGAGCAGTGTCTTTTGTTGGCGCAACGACTCCTCGGTGCTCGAGCACTGAATGATAAACTGGACAATGAAGTTTCGGATTCCTAGAAGCGACACAATCAGCATCAGTCAAAGGCCTCGAGGAGGAGGGGGAGACGAACCCTGGCACTGCTCCCGGGGAAGAACCTTCCACCTCGTCAGGATGACATTATCAAGAACCTGCAGACCCAAGTCTGTCGAACATTGTTAGCTACGCCATTATTTTATCGTTTGTTTGGTCCAGTGGGTGGGCGGGCCGGAGAGGAGGCGGGGAGAGACGCACACTTGGTCTGGGGGTATTGCGCGTCGGAGAGGATCTTGTCGACCATGAGCCAGGCATCCGGGTCTTCTTTGAACTGCAGGGAAAGTCAGTGGGTGTCGTCCTTTGGGCACCCGGGTTCGCGTCGGGTTTTTCGTACCTGGTTGAGTGCAGCTTGGGCGGTTTTTTGCTACGACAGCGACAGATCAGCTCCTGGCACCTTGTGCATAGCCTGGCGCGCGGGGGGCCAGGCTGAAAAATCTAGGGCATCAGGCGGGCAGCCGAGAACATACCTGCTCGCCGCGACCCTCGTAGAAGGAGCGGACTAAAACGTCCAGCTCGTCAATGGAGATGGCCATGCTGGACGGCGGGCTCGCGGGGGAGCGTTGTGAAGAATTTGGGCGGTTTGAGGTGGCGGGCAAGGCGGGGGAGGGAGGAGTTGTAGCAAGAGAGAAGAGCCCCAGCCAGGCAGGGAAGAAGAG